>CAJHQQ010000449.1:0-193976 GCA_905132885.1 Moricandia moricandioides
ATAAAAGTTGTGAACTGGGTCTTTAATGGTTAAAATTCGTAACGTGTTTTTCGATCAAATATCCAAGAACTTTCATAAATTTTATAAATTTCAATCAAACCAAATCATTTCGGAATTGAAGGATAATAGGGATTAGGGTTTGGGTCTGTTTATCATCGTGTTTAGAAGGTTCAAGAGGAAACAGCCACAAAACATCATGGTAGTTATAAGGCCTTGCCAGTTTTTGGATCCGATTTAACTGTTTGAGAGCTCAAACTGGCTGTGGAACGTTTCTGGCCTTCAATAGTTGCGAAACGAGTCTTTATGGGCTTGGGTCGCCGTGTATTCGGATCAATATCACACGGACTTTCATAAAAGGAAAGCCAAAAAATCATGTGGGTCCCGAGCATATTGACGCCGAATTATTCTGAATTGATGGATACAACAGTTTTCCGGTTTACTTTTGGGGGGGTTGGCTTTTGGGTTACCGAAATTGGCAACAAAACATCAATTGGCAGTGAATAAGTTGGACCGTTTTTCAGAATGAATCAACCGTTTTGAGCTCAAACTGACTGTGGAACGTTTTGGGCCTATAAAAAGTTCTGAACCGGTCCTTTTGGCGTGTTGTCGTTGTGTTTTTTGATAATATCCATACACATTTCAAAAGTGGAACATGAGCAAAAATCATGCACGGTTAACCACAAAAAAAGTCACCCCAATTTTCTAAATTGGGGGAATATAAAATTATTAGGCTTTAGGGTTTCGGGTTTAAGGGTTTAGGCAATGCGACAAAACCATCAAAGTCAGTGATAAGGACGAGAATCGGATCCAAATTCAACCGTTTTGATCCTCAAACTTGTATGTTGGAGAACGTTTTGGGCCTAAACAAAGTTGTGAACAGGTCAATTATGATGCGTTTTGTCGTCGTGTTTTCAAATAAGTACCACCCACTTTCATAAAAGTAGAAATGCAACAAATCAGGGCGGGTCCATGCAAAATATCACTGAAATTTTAGAGTTAAAGGATATAAGGGTTTGGGTTTAGATTTTTGTGTTTAGTTAGGGTTTAGGGAAAAGCCATAAAACATCATGGCATTGATAAGAATGGCCTTTTTTCGATGTGAATTTAAAACGTTTTACGCCTCAATCTGTCTATGGAATGTTTTTGGGTCCTTAAAAAGGTTGTGAACTTTTCTTTAATGGCAATTTTGCGTAATGTTTTCGATAATATCGATGGACTACATAAAGTGGAACTGTCAACATATCATGACAGGGTCGTAAGCGGCAAAATTATAAATTCACTTTAATTTTCTGAATTGAAGGATTAAGGTTTTATGGGCTTAGGGAAACACCAACACAAAACCATCAATGGTATGATAAGGCTGCCATTTTTTAGACCTGAATTCAACCGTTTTGAGCTCAAACTGGCTGTTCAAACAACCTTTTTTGGGTCTTAAAAAAGTTGCGAAACAGTCTTTATGCATTAGGGTCGTGTGATTTCGACAAGTATCTCACAGCACTTTATAAGTAGAAATGCCAACAAATCATGCGGGTCTGACGTAATTTCACGCCATATTTTCTAAATTGAAGGATATAAGGGTTTAAGGTTTAGGGTTTTGGGGTTAAAGGTTTAGGGTAATGCTAGAAAACCAATCAATGGAAATGATAGGCATGGTCATTTTTTGCGGAAACCGAATTACATATCGAAACCCAAATATAAAGATAACGTAATATCAAAATAGACAAAATAACACACTTAAAAATAATATAACAACCCATATACAATTGTCGAATATAATCACACAGACAAAAAGAACAAAAAAATAAAGCAATAAACATGTAAATAGCCACTAACAAGTACAATAACTAAGATAGTCGGTATCGCGCACGATTCTGTGCGCCTCTTGGCGTCGGTTGCTGGGGATTTGCTTTTCAACGGAACCGAAATACGAAGTTGTGCCACTTTGGTACCCTTAAGGTCCCAAATGCAAGCAAGGTGTGGGTTGAAGTGGTAGATTGGGTGATACAAAACTATGGAGGCCCAAATTCAGAGGAAATTCGCCAGAAAAACAGATTCATAATCTTATCTATACATGGGCTCTAGAATTAATTTGTTAGTCAAAACATAAATAATTATGGTTCTGACAAAGAAGCAAAATCAAAAAAAAAAAGGATATGATTTCGATCTCTGAATTTGGCCTCCATAGTTTTGTAATCACCAATCTTAGCCACTTCAACCCACACCTTGCTTGCATTTGGACCTAAGGGTACAAAGTGGCACAACTCATTCGGATCCGTTGAAGCAACTCTTCCTTCAGCAACCTTACGTCCAGAGTTTCTGCAATCTAAGAGAATACACTTTTTCTTTGGACTCCTGGTTGAACTAGTGCTTCCTGGACTATACAACTCACACCAGATAATAGAACATCAATCAACAGACAAACAAAATAGAATAACTTCATTCAGTCACATACCACTGCTTTTTTCTTGGCTGGTTTCGAAGGTGATCCTATTTTCTTGGCTGCAGACTTAGTAGGTGTTACATCTGCGACGGTGGTAGGCATGACTTCAACCTTTAGGACTGGCCATGCGAGTTTTTCGTTAAGTGCATCACCAATCAAAAACATATCAGCAGTTGGCCTCCACAAATATGCCTCATCATTCAGCACCTTCAGAACTTCAACACAAACAGCATTGGGACCTAGAGGTATATTGTTAACCATGTCTTTGGATTTGGTTGAACAGACGAGACCTTCAGCAATAACCTCGTCCTCTTCATTGGTCCAATCATATATCTTCCATCTGCGAGTTTCACCTTCCTTGCTTTGCTAAAAAGTAAGAAACTAATGATTAGAGAAACTCATCTTTCGTAAGAAGAAAACAAGATTTGAAAACTTTACCATGGATACATCGTATGAAAAGTTTTGATCCCTATCCAATATCACTTTATCCACTGGCCAAGCTATTTTGTATCCCACAGCTTCATCAAGAGTTAACACATCTGTTGTAGGCCTCCAGAGAGAAGCTACTGAGCTTAGTGCAGACCTCACAACGATCGCCACTGCATTAGGACCAATTGGTATACGACCAATTTTGTACTTCGGTTCAGCAGAGCAGAATTCTCCTTCACCAACAACATCTTCTGCTTCAATCCAATCGAGTATATGTACTCTCACTCTTTCTTCGAATCCACCACTACTCTCAGATGTTTCAGCATCAACATTACTTTTCTGAGAGAAGGAAAAGGAACTCGTAAATGTCTTAAAGACCATTTCACCAAATGTAATGAAATACTTACCTTCTTTTCAGCTAAGTCCTCGGACCATGCCCTTTAACTCTTCAATCTCACTTTTCATTTCTGCAATCTTTGCGTCTTTAAATTGCAGATATGCTAGTTTAGTAGCTGTAACCCCTCTACCAAACCTCCTAACTCGTCCACCTTTGTCTTTTACCAAAATCTTGCTCACAACATCTTCCCTTATGTTCTCAGCAGATGTTGAGTCCATTTGACTATCAAGTGACTGTATTTGTTCCTGATACAAACATGTAAACACAAAATCATTCACTAATCATAATCCATTAATTATACACAACAACTTCGACAATTCTTACAATAGTCTCAGCAAAATCGAGGCTTCACCGGTCTACCATCAGCATGAGTGGTGTCCCGCAATCCATACCTTACTCCTACTCACCTTTCTTGGGTCTGTACTCCTTTTTTTCTATATAAAAAACTGACAAATCTCAATAACAAGTTATTTTAACAATCTGTACAATTTTATAGATGTTCCCATCAAAAAACTCTACCATATCTTCAGCTAAACGAAGAATCCCTTTACGGCTGGTAGTGTGAGGAATCTGATTTTTTCTCATCTCTCTGTACTTGTTACTTATTTCCTACAATAAAAATATGAGTGACTAAATCTATAAGACATGATCTATAAACAAGAAAGTTAATTTGCTGGAGATAACTAACCGTGAAAGTTTTGGTAGTCTTGCTCCTAACCCAAGAGTTCCACACTTGAATGGATGGGAAGTTGCTGGGTTTTAAATCAATTCTCTCAGCAGTAGTTTTCGCAGCACGTACTTGTGACACTAGCCTTGACTTCCCAGCCCTCCACAAATTTCTCAGCTGCTTGAAAATAACAGCTTTCTGCCATTCTTCTTGCACGTTAAACCTCTCCTGCATCACAATAAGCAAAGGTCAAACATGTTTACAGAAAATCAACAAAACATATAGACGATTATGTCACCTGAATTTCTTCCCACATTGATGCTTTAGTCGCTGCATCAAGTTTTCTCCAATCAGAAAGTGTAACCGGAACATGTTCCCTCACAAGAGGACCAAGAAAAGATCATAGTGTTACTGAACCAGATCCGGCATGCTCTCCAAAGTCATTGAGTGTGACCGTAACGTTATCATTAGGATTTTCAGCCACTCTACGCATCTTTGTTGGTCCTCTTTTATTTCTTTTTTTCACTTCATCCCCTGGTAACTGAACTCCTTCACTACTAGGAATCTGATCGTCTTGAGCATTGTTGACTTCATCTTCTTCGTTCCCTCTCTCATTGCGACCTCTATCTTCTTCTTCGTTCCCTCTCTCATTGCGACCTCCATCTTCTTCCATATCAAGAGCTTCTTCTTCGTTCCCTCTCTCAGTGCGACCACCATCTTCATCCATATCAAGAGCTTCTTCTTCGTTCTCTTTCTCTTCGAGAACTCCATCGTCTTTGTTAGATTCTTCTTCGTTTCCTTTCTCTTTGACAACTCCATCATCTTTTTTGTTTCTTTTCTCATTGACAACTCCAT
This sequence comes from Moricandia moricandioides, assembly GCA_905132885.1. Classification (NCBI taxonomy): domain Eukaryota; kingdom Viridiplantae; phylum Streptophyta; class Magnoliopsida; order Brassicales; family Brassicaceae; genus Moricandia; species Moricandia moricandioides. The sequence goes on from CAJHQQ010000449.1 coordinate 4,789, forward strand.
CTTCTTCTACTACTTCATCCTCTTTCTCTTCCGGTCCAGTCAAACAAACTTCTCCTTCTATCTCATCCTGAGCAACCTCTGGTGTTACATCTTCTCGTTGAGCAGCAACCTCCCGGTGTTACATCTACAAGGTAATCATTATCTCCCGGTGTTACATCTTCTCGTTGAGCAGCCACTTTCTGGATTCTACTACTTTTTCTCTTTGGCGTAAGAAGTAAATTCTTTGCTTTCTTGTATGTTCTTTTCTTGACTTGTAGTTTTTGTTCTTGTCCAGTCAAACAAGCTTCTTCTTCACCCTCTTCCTCATCTTCAGACATTGCTTCATTGTCACTACCATCAACTTGCGGTGTTACATCTTCTACCTCCTCACCAATCTTAGCCACTTTCTTTGGTCTACCCCTTCTTCTCTTAACTACATTCTTTTTTGGAGAAGCCACTTTCTTTGTTGTTGGAGTAGCAACTTCGCATGTTGGATCTTCTACCTCCAAGCCTTGATTACGTCTACTCCGACGAGCTCCAACTTGTCCTCCTCCTCTTTTCCTTGCCATTTCTAAAGTAAAATCAAAACGAGAGATCAAAATTGAAACCCAAAATTGAAACCCAAAATCATAATCGAAACCGAAACAAACAAAATTGAAACCCAAATCAAAATCAAACACAAAATCAAATGAATGAATCATTCGATTGAATGAGAACATACCTCTCGTGATTTTCTGTTGTACGATGAGCTTTGAATCTCTCGTGCTTTGAAAGTGAAACCAAGGAGAAACCGAGGAGTAAGGGAAAAAAGTGAAGAGGTTTCGAGAGATCTCTCGTGCTTTGAAAGTGAAACCGAGGAGAAACCGAGGAGTAAGGGAAAAAAGTGAAGAGGTTTCGAGAGATCTCTCGTGTTAAGTACTTAGAGATATTTTCTGACTAAAAATAATATATTTTTACATATAAGATAGCTCCTTTTTTTCTGATATGCAATGATAAGTCGCCTCAACTTACCAAATTGACGCAGCTAAATTCTTTTCTTATCCTGCGATAACAAACGTAGCGTTTCAGACTAATAAACGCTATTAGAAAGGCCGGTGTTGGTATACAATAGCAGAGCTGTAATAAACGCTATACCACAACGCTATTAATACCCACATTTCCTGTAGTGATTACTACGTGAACATGTTCCTCTGACCATTGATAACTGGAGGAAGATTACTGAAGATATCAGAACTGTACTATGGAAATCTATTACGGTAAGCTGAATCAACTTATGCATTTACTATTAATTTTGGTTATATTTTAATGTGTCTCCCATACATGACTAAAGATGAGGTTTGACGTGGACAAAGAGTCAAAAAGGATGCTTTGTTTTAGAAGATGGGATGTTTGTGGAGAGCATCCAAATCACGTCTGGTATCCTCACTCAGGAAAGCTCCTACCATTAAAGCAAGGATGATCATTCGACCCAAGAATGTAAATACAGGTTAATGGCGTAAATTCGTCTGAGAGAAGACAAGTACCGCCTTCAAGGTTGTCAGTGACTCTTACAGAGAAAGAAGATAGAAGCAGATTCCTCACACTTGCGGTCGTAAAGGAATGGTGAGATTGATAGAAGATCTGGGTAATTCTAGCGACGACCCATCAAAAGCGTCAAGGCTAAGAGTGTGGGTCAAATCACGAACTAAGAAGCATGGACCACCTGTCGATGTGAATTCAGCTGAAAAGATATTAAGTTAAAATCAATATGTTCACATAGTTTATGAATTTTGGATTGCCTGATGCTTGGTGATTACAAAGTTTGTCATGTGTTTCAAGAGAAAGGCGTCAGAGATAGAACTTGAGGGTCATGAAGATTCTTCCTCAACAAATCCAAAGCAAGATCTGATAACTGAGATATTGGGACCTGATCAACCTGGCAGGTTGAGAGCAGTGGGCAGAGGCATGTCCATGACCAAGATAAACTGTTTACAAATAAAGAACAACTTCATGGCTGCCATGGAAGAAAAACATGTGTCTATGAAGAAACAAATTGATGATTTACAGCAGCAAATTGCAAGAATGAATAATCCACAAGACACTGATGTCAGTGAAAACTCTCATAACAAGGTATGCACTGCTTCCTCTGTCGTATCTATCTCTATAAATGTAGTTATGAATTTATTTGAATCTATTGTACTTCATGTAGATTGTTAATACCAAGTTACTTCTCAAGTGTTATCTTCTGGACTGGTCTGCTGTCGATGTCAATGTTGCCGAGGGGGGTTGTTTCATTAGAAGCTGATGAGTTAGTAATGGGATTCCGTTAGGGCATAATGCTGTGAAGGTTTTAGTTGAAACTGCAACAAAACCAGATATTTTTTTTATGGAGACCTGCACCTAATATGTTTAATATGGAGGATGCAGTAGGAGAATTGATTGCATGGCATTCTGATCATTGTATTGTTCCAACAGCAGGTTTACCAGAAGACAATGCTCCAAAGGTTAATTTTCCTCTTCCTCTATGGTTGATGAGTCTGAAGATGAGTCTTTCTTATTGAAAATTGTTTTTTTTTGCAGAGACCTTTCAGCAGTTCAAATAACAAATGCAAACTCATGGACTATATACGTAATGAGGAAGTCGTTGTTGTAGGTCGATGGCAGACGAAAGAACCAAAAACGTTGGTGAATGGACTTCCGCTTGGTCCAAATGCAATAAAAGTGTATGTGGATGAGGTAGTAAACCCTGATGCATACATATGGAGGCCTACTGTGGGGAAGACAACTATGGAGGATTATCATAACAGTTTTGTAGCATGGCAGCAAATAGAGTTTTGTTTGACTCAGAAACACCAAATTCTAAAACAGGAAGTTCAAAAGCAGGAAGTTCAACTTGTAAGAATCAAAAGCCTCCACTAAGTTCAACAGCTACTGAAAAACCTGCAACGAGTGTCAAATATCAGTCTAGGAATGAGGATTCTCCTTTAATTCCACCAGCTCCTACAAAGAAACCTGCAGTGACTATGAAAGAGAAGTCACCTGTAATTTCAGCATCTCCTCTTCGCATATCAGAGGTACTTTCTTTCCTTGCATTACTTGATTGGTTCTGGTTGTGATCCCTAAATATTGGTTCTGCTTTGTGATTTGTGGATGCAGTGTAACTAATTCAAGCCTAATCAGAAAATCAAGTTGTTGGACCTGTCCGAAAATAAGGTGGTCGTTTCTGAAGGACGTTGGTCATCGAGTAACCCTGAACATCATGTCCACTTTCAACCTTTGGGGCCTGGTGCATGTCGAGTCTTTGTGGATGTTGTAAAGATTAAATATGCTGCTGTGTGGAGGACATCATCAGAGATCGAGTATATGGTAGATGCACTTGGAAGCTGTCTTGCTTGGCCAGAGGATAAAGTTCTACTGGTGAGATCTCATTTATTTGTTACATATGTGGAAATATGTCAAACTAATCAGATTTTTCTTTCTGTGCAGGTTTAGAAACAGAACCAAAGGAACCAAGCAATAAGACTGTCTGTGTTTTAATGACTCTATTTTTCAATGACTGTTTTTAAAGACTGTGTTTTTTTCTTCTAAGACATCATCGGCTTTCAGTTTTTGTGTTTCAGAACGTGACTAACTGTAATTTGCCTTGTATCTTATGCATTTAGAATCTTAACTTATTATGGGTTTTATGATTTCACGTGTTTCTCTTAATTCACAACAAGGCCAAAATTATAATGTTGAAATATATAATGTCTTGTAACCATGTAAATTTTGTGGTTGTAAGTCTTTGTAATAATTTCATTATACACTTGAAATGTCCAAATACAATTTCATATAACAATGCAAAATATAACTTTTAGTGTTTAGGGTAACGATAGGGTTGATTGTGCATGGATTAGTTTTAGGGTTTAGGGTAATGATAATGTGAGTGATTCATTACAAATATGTGATAGTGATTAGTGAAGGTAAACCAAAAGATAACAACACACAAATAATGATAAAATTAAGAATTAAGTAAGGTTTCCACACTTTTGTCATTGAGGGTTAACGTGTTAGTGTCAAGTTTTAGGGGTTAGGGTATAAATTGGTTTACTTTGAGTGTTTAGTGTTTATATGTTCACAACATGATGTTTTCTTTGCATAATTTAGTTTTATTGATTATATGATCATTTTAAAATGTGGATATAAATTCAAATACAAGTATACACCATCCTAAATCATATCAAAATAAAAAAAACTCCATGTTGTTCTTAGCTTACAACCATATTTTCGATATTCATGCAGGAGACAAACTAAAAAAAATTCCACTCATTCTATCCATTGGATTGAGATGATTCAATGGTGGAAATTACTGTTTTAGGTTATCCTCGTCATTGTCTCTCATTGGTCGAGCTTTTATTTTTCGACTTCTCTCTCCTTCCCACAAATATATCTCAAGCAACCACGATTCTCTCTTAATCCACCACAATTCTCTCTTAAGCCTTCTCTACTTCCATCTCAAAGCACCAAAAATCTGTATAAGCCACCACGAATTCATCTCAAACCACCACAAATCTCTCAGACCCTCCACAATTTCATCTCCAATCTCTCTTCAACAGCCACGATTTAGGCTACAGAGTTCTCTCCTTACAGGTTAGCGCCTCTTACATATCTCATTATTAGTTTTCTCTGATTATGAAGGTAATGAATCTTACAGATTTCAGAGAAACTCCAATATCTTGTTCGATTTCTAGAGATAGTCAAAGATATATCTTTGGATTAATTTTTCAATTTAATCATCTCTAATTTATTCTTCAAATTTTTCATTTTAATCGACAAACTCAATTTCCAGGTCAGAGAAACTCCAATATCTTGTTTGATTCGTTACCTTGTGTTGAGATAGACAAAGATCTAACTTCGGATTAATTTTCCATCTAGCAACTCTAATGGAAGCAAGGAAGGGCATCATCTGTGGCCTCGCTTCATCTGGAGTGAAACCACAAGTCAAAAAACAACAGCCAAAACATGAAGCTCAAATGCAACGCCCAATACCAAAACCACGACAATCCTCAGGAGGTGATGATGTGGAAGAGATAACCAGAGCCGAGTTTAGACGCTCTCAAGGCTACCACTTGATACACATTGAGGAACCTGAAGAAGACATCCACCCAATATTCCTGAAATTTATCAGATCCCTGAATGCCCGCAACTCAGCTTATGTGAGACGGCCACAACAAGAACATGGACAGTTATCACGAGCCATGTGTTCTTCTCAAGACTAATGCCTACATTTCTATTGTAGTTAATCATTTTATTTCTTTTGGAATGTTTGTAACTTGTCTCTCTGTATTTACTAAAATATATATATATATATTTCAAATATTTTTTTATTTACAACTTATGCTATTCAAATTCCGAATAAAACAATTTTATCAGGAAATTTCAAAATACCTATCAAAATTAATTTACAAATGTTTCATTATACAAATATAAGGCATTTCAAATTAGCTATGAAAATCAACATCCTAGCACAAGAAACAAGCTATTTTTAATATTAAGCAGCACACATAAAAAGCTATTATAGGTACAAGCATCAAAATTAAAAAAGTTACAGTAATATATTCCGTGACAAGATATATGTGATATTATAAATAATGTTATAACAGACCCTAAACGCCATATTATAATGTAATACAGCAAAAATATGAAGCTATAAAACATATTTAATGCAACACTAAATAATCGCTATTAAATATGTACTCTTTTGCAACACATGATTAATGCCACAATAGGGGGGGGGGGGGTCTATCATAGTTGCGGGTGTCAGAGCGTTTACAAGCATGTGGCCACAAGCTCTTCATCATTACATAATTCAATCAGAGTAGCTTTGCTCTTATTCTTAATAGGTTCATAAGAAAATTATGATCAATTAGAGATAGATACAACCTGATTAGCTTCATATCGCAGATAGCTCCCACAGTGGCCATGAATGCTCTCCCAAATAGTAGCGAAGAGTTCTACTCTATCTTGATGTCCAGCACATGGAAGTCTACTAGGACTAGGGTATTGTTAATCTGCACTGGAACATCTTTTACCATCCCTCCTAGTTTCACTCTTGAGCAGTCTACAAACGTGAAAGAATCATTAGAGGAACTTTAAAAACTCTTTTAGCGAAGTTATCCATCTCCTTTTCATTGGCTTCTCTGCGTTGATTTTTGGGGATCTTTTGCCTCCTTTTTGAGTGTCCCTCATCTTCTCTATCAATATCAATAGCTTCAGATGTGTTTGTTTTTTGTTCTGAAACTGTCAGGGTCGGATGCAGAATCAAGCTTGCACTGAGGTTCAGCAGTCAAAGTAGTTTCCTCTTCTGTTGATCGATGCTGAGGTCGCCCTGTTGATCGATACGTACATCACTCTGTCGGTTGGCGCTTGGTCATCTGTGTTGATCGACGTTAGTCGATTCACATGAATCCACTGATACCTCAGGCTTCACTGTCGATCGATGCTCATTACTCGGTGTGAACCGACACCAATGAGAAGTGCCGAGTGACATGGAGTTTTCCACACGAAAATTGCTTTCTTGGAGCTTCCCTCTATTAACTTCCTGCCATAAATCATCATCAATTAATTCATTTACTTGGTGTGTTTGTCCAGCCTCTATTTTCTCCTTAATCAAGCTCTCGTGCCTCCTAATGGTTTCGCTCGTCTGCATCACTAGATTCTCCAACATCTTCACATGGGTGCTGAGGTTTTCGAATTTGGTATTGAGTTTGAGGTATGGATCATCTATTTTTCCATTGAAATCCACGGGCATCTTCTGTTATCCCTCTAATACTCTGTCAACCATCATTTCGATCTTGCTTTCTTGAGTTTTGGGAGGAGGATTCTGGTAGTAGGAATATTGGGGTCAAAAACGGTATTCTCGAAATCAGCATCTAAAAATTTTGTTTCTATACAAATGCAGTATCGAAACCGACGTAACGAAAGTCTCCGGGCCAAAACCCAAAAGAAAGAAACACGGACCGGCCAACTCGCCATACGGGCAAGTTGGACGACACGGACCGACAAACTTGCCATATGGGTGATTTGGACGGCACTAACCGACTAACTCGCCAGACGGGCAAGTTGGACGGCACAGACCGACCAACTCTCCTGTACGGCGAGTTGGACAGTCCAACTCGCCGCACGGGCGAGTTTGATGGCATGACACGACCAACTCGCCGTACGGGCAAGTTGGTAGGCACGACATGATCAACTCCCCCGTACGGCGAGTTGGACAAGGCCAACTCCCTGAACGGGCGAGTTAGATGGGACGAGCGATCCAACCCGCTCGTTCAGAAAGTCAGATCAAATCAATCCAGTTTAACCTCATCCACGTTAAAATCCCTCTTTCAACACTTGATCGAACTTATCTTTGTTCCGTATCGATCGGGATTGACATTGGAAATTTACTGAAAGAACATATTTTCTCGAGAAAGGATTGGGTCGATAGTACGGCGAGTTGGACAAGGCCAACTCATTGAATGGGTGAGTTAGATGGCACGAGCAATCCAACCCACTAGTTCGGAAAGTCGGATAAAATCAATCCACTTTCACCTCGTCCTCGTTAAACTCCCTCTTTCGACACTTGATTGAACTTATCTTTTTTTCGTCTCGATTGGGATTGACATTGGAACTTTACCGATAGTACTTGTTTTCTCGAGAAAGGATTGGGTCGATCGTATGAGATGATAACAGTTAACTAAACACCTAGATTCACACACCCCATACGAAATATCCTAACTCTCGGACGACATCATCTTAGAAATTCTCTTTCGATAAAATCGTAGAAACGCCTAAGTCAAAAAATAGCCAGACGAGGTCTAAAGCTCGGCTAAAGGCCCACTCGCAATTTTATCCTAAATCAAGCCCAAAATTTGTGACGGTTCATCTTTTATTTTAAAGGAAAGGATAAATGTCAAGATCGAAGGATAAATGTTAAGTTTCCGAAGACAATCATGAACATCGAAGAAAAAAGGAATATTTCCGCGAAGCAAAAAAATCGACCAAGGGCATAAGGGGAAAGAGGAAAACGCCTCTAGGGGAGTTTATAAGGACTTCATGGGTGATGACGCAGGGGACACACGAAAATCGCCACTCAGAGCAAACATAGCTTAGCACTTAGAGCATTTAGGCAACGTTTTGTTTTTGTTATTCGCGCTGCAACTCAACTAGGGTTTTGCAGTCTTAGGTTATTAGAACTAGGGTTCTCGCGGACAGCTGTCATAGCCTAGGCTCATATCCTGTTGTAAACGCTCATACCCAAATTCGGAATAAGACATCTATTTTCTCTCTTTTCGATTCTTACTTTGTTCTCAATATTTACTTTGTATTTTGACTGATTGGGGTGTGGTTTAGAAGATATCCAGGACCTCTGGGAAACTAGGGTTTACCCTGCATTCCTAATTCAACGGAAATCGACAGTGTGAATTTTGGTTCCCACCGTTTGGCGCTAGAAGGAGGGGGATCTCGAATTATTTAACTAAAAAAACCACCAAACACTTGAAAGCCCGACGAAACGGACAGCTGTGTCATCTCTTTCAAGGAAAAAGCAACGGCCAACCCGGTCAAACCTCTCAATGATCTCCTTTTCATCGAGCTAACAGTCTAGGATATTAATGTTGCAAGGATATTAGTCGACACTGGAAGTTCGACCAACATCGTCTTTAAAGACACACTCAAAAAAATAAAAGTCAACTTATCTAGAATCGCGAGAGATCCAAACCCGATAGTAGGGCTTTTGGGGGAAGCTACCATGACTCTCGGCACGATCTACCTCTCGCTAAAAGCCGGGAGCATGTCAAAAGTTGTGGAGTTCCTGGTCATCGATTGACCCACGTCCTACAACGCAATCATAGGGACCCAATGGTTGAACTCGATGTAAGCAATCCCGTCAACGTCCCATATGTGCCTCAAGTTCCCAACCCCGCGCGGAATCGAGACCGTTTGAGCAAAACGCCTCTAGGGGAATATATAAGGACTTCATGGGTGATGATGCAAGGGACACACAAAAATCTCCACTCAGAGCAAACATAGCTTAGCACTTAGAGCATTTAGGCAACTTTTCGTTTTTGTTATTCGACCTGCGACTCAACTAGGGTTTTGCAGTCTTAGGTTATTAGAACTAGGGTTCTCGCGGACAGCTCTCATAGCCTAGGCTCCTATCCTGTTGTAAACGCTCATAGGCAAATTCAGAATAAAACATATATATTCTCTTTTTTCGATTCTTACTTTGTTCTCAATATTTACTTCGTATTTTGACTGATTGGCGTGTGGTTTAGCATATATCCGGGACCTTGGGAAACTAGGGTTTACCATGCGTTCCTGATTCAACGGGAATCGATAGTGAAAATTTCGGTTCCCACAAGTAAGATCCATAAGTTATGTTGTTGTTGAATGGCTTTCGCTGTAACTTTGATCATTCCCATAGGAGTTCCTGTTGAAACATGGATTCCCTTGTCTCTGGAAACCATTCCCATCGAAGTAGTTCACATCCTCTTCTTCAAGCTCATCTTATCCATATTCTATTGCCTCTAATTCCGCAAAAGTAACCTGTTTCTTGAGAAAATTTTGAACACTATCCAGCCTTGCCTTGACTTCTTCAATCTGCTTCTTGCTCACAACTGGTGTTGATTTCCTCATTTCAAAATCTGTGTACTTGGTAATGCTGCTTGATGCCAGATTCTCAATCAATCTCGTAGCTTCTTTAGGGCTCCTGGTGATGAAGTTTCCCTCACTGGCTGTGTCCAAAGCCATCTGATACTGCAATCCAATACCTCTGAAAAAAGTGCTAAGAAGCTGCACTTCGTTAAACCCCGTGATGTGGGCAATCTCTTTTGTATGACTTGAGTCTGATCTAGGAGTTTCTGAAAGACTCTAATGGTTCTTGTGAAAAAGTAGCGATCTTGCTCCTTAGATCTTCTGGTCTCGCGTCATCAATTAAGTTACGCAGAAAGGGTTCTTCATGTCAGTCAAGGATGTGAAAGATCCTAGCGGTAGCTGCTTAAGCCAATATGACGCTTCTCCAGCAAGTGATACTTGAAGAGCTTACAAAAAGATAGTCCTCAGGAACTCCATTAGCTTTAATAGCAGTCACTAGTTCCTCAAATCACTCCAGGTGATCCATAGGGTGCTCATGTCGCAACACATGGGAAGGCATCTACGCTACAAGTCCGAAGAAAGAGGGCTTGATCTCAAATTGTTTCTCTGAAAAGATGGAGGACGAAGGGCGGATCTGTTGGCGTAGAACTGGTCTGGACGGTTGTAGTCAGCCAGTGTTCGCTGAGAAGCTTGGGCATTAGCTTCAGGTTGAGCTACTGCAGCGTCTGCTTCTGCTTTTGTATCAAGGATTACAGCCCCATGATCGTCTATCTTTGACCTGCTGCATTACGCAGATGACCGTTGAGATCCCGCAAGTCTCCATTCTCATTCTGAACAAATACAATAATCGCAACCATCTGAGCTCGTCTGTTGTTGTCGATCGATGTGGGTACGCTTCTATTGATCGATGAGATGTGATCGATATCGGTCGATGTCATCCGTAAAGATGTGTCGGACGACGCTAAGTAGATGCCGTCAATCAATGCTTGTCCTCTTTCTTTGCGAATCATACGTTCGAGTTTCTCTGGGTCTGAGAATAGTAATTCTTGTCCTTTATTGCTCATGATACTCTTTTGCATGTACCTGAAAAAGAAATAAAAGAAAACTTTTGTAACTTGAAAGTAAAAATAAACCTAAACTAAATCTTAGAAATTAAATCTAATGGTGATCAATGCTCCCCGGCAACGGCGCCAAATTTGACGTAGTGTGTTTATTGTTCTGGCAGGGTATGAATATCCTAAACAATTAACAATCAAATTAAACCTAATCTTAGCACACAAAAAAAAACTCCTCCCAAGAAAGATCAGGTGTAGTACTTAGGGATCAAATCCACAGAGAGCAATGACACACAATAGATTTTTTATTTCTAAAGACTAAGCTAGGTAGATATATATTAGTAGCAATTAATCAATTAAAGGAAATATTTCTTATGAGGAAGTATATATCAAATATGGAAATATGATAATAATGCAAATATGAAAATATACTATTAAACTAACTAAACACAAATGTACATATGCTAGACCTAGGGTTTCAGGTCAATGGATTATAAGGAATATGAGACACGCAAATTTATCTATTCTAGAACTCAAATATTAACTGTTCTGACCCTTTTAAGTCCAACTCTCGTTTGCGAGCAAAAGGAAACACCATCGATCGACGGGTAAGGCCTGGTGTCGATCGATGGTGAAATCATAAGGAAGTGTGAACGAGATTTGATATGTTCACAAATCTAATTAGACTAGCTCTCGCATGCACCTAACAACCTAGTTCAATGGAGTCTATTCTGGCACAGAATCTACTCTCGTAGTCGTCCATGTCCTACTTTCGAGATCCTAGTTAGGTACTCTAGAATGCAAGCATTCAGCACAACTCAATTGATGGATAATAACATAACCCATCAATCCTACTTTTGGACTAATCCATGATTGGCATAATTCAACCCTAAATCTAGTTGATAACTACTCAGACATAATTAAAGTAAGAACAATAGTTTGAATATAATGCATATATAAAATATCGGGATTCCAATACATATCTCCCTAAGGAGTTATGAATCGCCTTCCCTATAAACAATAAAACTGTAATAGAAAACTAAACTCTCTTCCTCAACTTTCTCCAACTCTCCACACTCTTCTGTGTGTAATACATAAAGCATAAATATAAAACCCTAAAATCTAGGTCAAAACTCGGCTAGGGTATCTTCGTCATTTGTCTCTAACTTGGGCTTGAGATCGACTGTCTGTGAATTGGTTATCGATCGATGGCAAGTGTACAACATCGATCGATCTTGGTTTTTTACCATCGATCGATGACAAGGTTGTGTTGTCGATCGACGACTGTCTTGTACGTCGACTCTCTCAATGATCAACTACGGATTCTTCTCCTATAAATGTTCCAAAAGCTCCAAGTATCTCCATATATCTCCAAAAGGTACTTGGACCTGTAAAGACCTTAAAAATACTCTAGACAAACATAATAGACCCTAAATAAAGCCTTTAACATGGCATAAAACTGGTAATAAATAGGCTATGTCAGAAAGATAAGGATATTGAACTCAGATGGTAAGGAAGAGATACTTATAGAAGTGAGATACATGCCACAAATGAGCATGAATCTTATTTCATATGGAATGTTAGAAAAAGATGGATGCACTTACAAAGGAGGAGAGTTTAGTTATTGACTTCTAAAAGAATGGAGAGAAAGTTCTACAAGAATGGAGAGAAAGTGATATCTGGGAACTATCAAGATGGTCTCTTTTACTAACAAGGGTCCATGTCCAAAGCAGAATTTAATATTGGGAAAGATGAACCGAACATGACTGACTTATGGCATTCAAGGCTAGGGCATATGTCTCTCTAACATGAACATTGTCAAGAAAGGGTACTTGGATTAAGGAGGTTGAGGATTTGGAGTTTTGTGAGAGTTGTATTTTGGGGAAAGATGACAAACAAAGTTTCAAGAAGGCAAAACACACAACTAAATGTATTCTAGAGTCTGCTCATTCTGATCGATGGGGTTCTCCATCTATTTTAGAAAGTCTTGGAGGATGCAAGTATTTTGTGAGCTTTATAGACGATTATTTTAAGAAGGTTTGGATATTTTTTCTAAGACTAAGGATGAAGAATTTGATAGGCTCAGAGATTGGAAACTGGAGGTTGAAAACTAAACTGGAAAGAACCTCAAGTTCCTAAGAACCGATATTGGCCTAGAGTTATGTAATTAGAATTTTGATGAGTTGTGTAAAGATTCAGATGTTAAAAGGCACCGCACACACCACAACATAATAAGGTTTTTGAAAGAATGAGTAGAACTAATATGAATAAGGTGAGAAGCATGTTGGCTTAAAACGTTGGGGTTCAGAGTTTTGGGCTGAGGCTAGATCTACAGCAATTTATCTAATATCCGAACTCCAGGATCGAGTATCGACTTTGAACTTCCAGAAGAAAGATGGTCAGGTGGAAAGGTTGATCTATCTAATATCATATGGTTTGGGTGCTCGGATTATGTTCATAAGGTACACGAGAAGATAAGTCCTAGAGGTGTAAAGGGAGTGTTTGTTGGTTACCCTTTTGTTGTAAAAGGCTACAAGGTTTGGATTCTAGATGAAGGGAAGTGTACTACGAGTAGACATGTTGTTTTTCATTAGTAGGAAGTGTTCAAGGACACATTGGAAGTTACTAGCTGATAATGGGATGGCACCTGACAAACCCGAAGAAACCAAGAAAAAAAAGAAGAATGTTTATTTCAACAATTATTTGATTCTTGATCCTACTGCTAGTGGTAATAAGGAACGAGCTTCGACTTCAGGTGGAGCTCTCTTGGATGAATCAGATGAAGAGATCTCTCAAGGTTCAGAAAGTTCTAGTGAAGATTCAGACTCTGAAATATGAGGAGGCATTGTGATCAGTTCAGAGGATACAGCGCTGGATGATTATGTTTTGGCTCGGGACAGAAGCAGAAGGCAGAATGTTAAAGTTCCATCGAGGTTTGATGATGAAAATTTGGTTTCATACGTTAAGTGTTGCAGAAGAACTGGAAGTTGAGGAGCCTGAATCATAAGCTGAAGCCATGAAGACTAAGGAAAGGAAGTTCAGGGGTAACGCAACTAAGGAAGAAATGGTTTCTTTAGAAAAGAACAGAACTTGAGATCTAACTGAAAGACCTAAGGACCAGAAAAATGTTGGTTGCAAATTGATTTTTAAAATAAAGCCTGGCATCCCATGAGTGGAAGACAAAAGGTTCAAAGGAAGGCTTGTAGCTAAAGGGTATTCACAATATGATGTTGTGGACTATAATGAAATATTCTCACATGTTGTGAAGCATGTCTCTATTCGTCTTATCCTATCATTGGTGGTGAACTTCAACTATTAGCTAGAGCAGATAGATGTTAAGACAGCATTCTTACATGGAGATTTGGAAGAAAAGATTCTCATGAAACAGCATGAGGGTTTCATAATAAAAGAGATGAGAATAAAGCTTTTGAGAAAATTCTTATATGTTCTTAAGCAGTCTTCGAGAGAGTGGAATCTCCGGTTTGATGGGTTCATTAAAGAACAGAGTTCATCAGAACTGACTATTTTTCATGTGTTTACATGAAGGATGTAAATTCTAAGAAGTCTATCTACTTATTAATCTATGTCGATGATATGCTTGTAGCATCTGAAAGCAAGACTGTAATAAAGGCTCTAAAGGACAGCGTGAGTGGAGAGTTTGAAATTAAAGACTTAGGAAGAGCGTCAAGGATTCTTGGGATGGATATTACTCGAGAAAGAGAAAAAGGGAGTATGTTTTTGTCTCAAGCCAAATATCTGGAAAAGGATTTGAAGACATTTAGAATGTTTGAAGTCAGATCAATGGTTACACCCACAAATTCTCACTTCAATTTGAAAAGTCTACATCCTAAGGAAAGGGCAGAGGGGTAGGACATATGAAAGATGTACCATATTCAAGTGCATTTAAAAGCTTGATGTATGATATGGTTGGATCAAGGCCAGACTTGGGTTCCGCGGTTGGTTTGATAAGAAGATTCATGTCTCATCCTAGCAGGGAGCATTGGGAACATGTTAAGTAGGTTTTGAGGTTTGTTGCTGAAGTTTATAATCAGTGCCTGGGGTTTAAGAAAAAATCAGAATTCAAGGTTGAGGGTTTTTCTGATTCAGACTATGCTACGGATCTAGAGAAAAGAAGGTCAATATCAGGGATTGCACTTCCAATTGTAGGAAATATTGTGGCCTGGAAGTCATGACTACAGTCACTGGTAGCGTTATCAACCACCGAAGCCGAGTTTATGGCTTTGACACTAGCAGTTAAAGAGGTCATTTGGCTAAAGGGGTTCGTTTCACAACTAGGCTACAAGCAAGACAATGTAAGGATACATTGTGATTCTCATAGTGAAATTGTTTTATCTACAAACTCAGTACATCATAAGAGAACTAAACACATGGATACACAGTTAAATTTCATCAGGGATATTGTGTTGTAATATCAGAGGGGTTGCCCACTGATTTGGCGGGAGGTGGAGAAATGAAAGTTGGTTGTTCAACACTCTCTTTTAGTTCCGAGGGATGGATGATTAAATTAACCTGAAAAAATGCAAATTTGTGATAAGTTTACTAATGATAACAAACAGAGAAATGAAGATATAAAGATGGATACGGTCGGATGGAAGCTGATAAATGGTTGAATGGTTGATGGGATATTTCCGGCTGGTTGTTCAACACTCTTCGATAAAATCAATGGATGGATGATGATTGCTGGATAAGAATTGACTCTCTCAGTCTGGTGGGTTGTTCGACTCTCTCAATCTGTGCTATTCAAGGCTTCTCAATCTCACTAAAAACCTATATGATCACGAGATCAAAAGATATCTAATGCTCCTCACACTTAGAACTCTAAAGAACAGATTTTTATTCAAAGGCACTCTTTGATAAAAGTGAATAAACTTTTATAAACATGGTTGATTGAAAACGTCGTTTGTCCATACGTAGAAAATGAGCTTATATAATTCTCAGTAATCTAAGTCTAACGTCCAGAAAGAGAAAAGAAAGGAAACAAATCAAAAACAAAGAAAGAAATCAAAATTAGCTGTTCGAGCCTTTTGTGGGATTTCTAGCTCCAAATGAGAAAATTGTTCCTTCTTGAACCTAGATGGTTTTAGGGGATAAGAGAGCTTCCTGGGAAACTTTTTGATGGATTGTAATGTTCTTAACTCGTGCATAATCTGATAAGAAAAGAGCTGTTGGAGCTTTATTTCAAGAATCTCCAAATAAGGCAAGTATGACCAAATGTGGATCCTCCTGATCCTATGGCTTCTGGTCCACTGTTGGCTGATGGAATAACCTTCTGAATGGTTGTAGTTGTCTTCTGGAAATTTTGGTTTAGTCTGAATGTCTTCTGGTCGGAGTTGATTGGTTTGGAAGTGATCAAACCGAAAGATTGTCCAATCTTTCCATAATCTATTCGGTTTTGGCCATAACTTCTAATTTCTTTGGCCAATACTCCTCATTATGGTCTTTTTGAAACTCTAAGAGATCCATCTTGAAGCCTATTATTGGCTTTGGTTCAGATCTGTAAGGGTCAAAGACGATAATCTTCAAATCAATGTCTAAGATTGCTAAGACTATCCCCCAAAATAAACTCATTTCGAACAATCATAGAGAATAAGTTTCGGGACAACCAAGAACTGTGCACATTGTCTAGTCGCTGATGGGCGATTATATGCTCAACGTCTAGTTGCCCATGGGCGATTAGACACAAAGACATTGTCTAGTCGCCCATGGGCGCCTAAACTCATAACACCGTCTAGTCGCACATGGGATACTAGACTCGGAACACCGTTTATTCACCCATGGGCGACTGGACACACAACATCATCTAGACGCCCATGAACGGCTAAACACTCACCAATGTCTAGTCGCCCATGGGCGACTAGACCACACCATCTTCATCACCCTCTCTGTCCTATCTTTACAAGGCATCTCTTGTTTCCTCCCGATTGGATTTTCGGTCAAACTTTTAGGATAAAAATAGTAAAACTTGTTTTCTCGCCAAAACTTCAAGACAATCATGTTACACGAAAAATTTTAACTTAAACACCGACATTGTCTCGATTACAGAAGTGGTTTGTTATTTTTTCCGGTACAAAACATCGTATAAACGTATGAAGGGCGATTTCTCTAAGAGAAACCGTAAAAATCGCCAAAATTCGTAAAACAGCCCGAAATGGTTAAGAACACGATAAAGGCCCACTTATGATTTTAGACGAGAATGAACCCGATTGCAATGACGGTCTACCAAATTTACGCAAAGGATAAATGGAAAAAATAATAATTGCCAAGTCTCAGAATATTTTGGAAAAATCAAGAAGATAGGAAGATTTCTGCGGAAGATAAACTCGAATCATGGGCAGAAAAGGAAAGCCGACTGACCTTGGAGACCTATATAAAGAACAGCCTAGACAAGGAGAAGGGGACCCAAAAATTAGGTTTTGATGGAAATTATTGTTAGTTGTAGAAGAAATTAGGATCTAGGCGGCTAAACTAGCGAGTTTTGATACTTAGAACGTTTAATTGTTCTGTTTCTTCTGTTCTCCACTGTTGACGAATTTTCGTCCATCTTTTTTTGGTGAATCTCTGTAACTTCTGCTTCATATAAATCAATAAAACATAGCTTGTTTATCTCTTTCGATATCTTGTTACTGTGTCTTTTTCGTATCTGTGTGTTTACGCAGGGAAAGCGGTATGTCTAACCAAACAGACATTGCCACTATCTCTTTCAAGGATAGATCAACGGACGATCAGGCCAGCCCTCACAAAGATCTCCTTGTCATCCAGTTGACGATCAAAGGATATCGATATCTCAAGAGTATTGGTCGACACTGGAAGCTCGGCAAGTATCATCTTCAAAGATACCCTCGATAGAATGGAAATCGAGCTCTCTGAAATCACCGAGAGTTCGAGTCAAATAGTTGGATTCTCGGTAGAAGCTACCATGACCCTAGGCTCAATTAACCTTGCAGTAAATGCTAGGAGCATAACCAAAGTCGTGGAACTTTTAGTTGTCAATAGCCCTGCTTCGTACAACGCAATCATGGGTGTACCATGGCTAAATTCCATGCAAGCTATACCTTCGACATACCACTTGTGTGTCAAATTTCCAACTAAATCTGGAATCGAAACAATCTAGGGAGATCGAAAATATCGCAAGTTTGGTTCGCCGCAGAATTAAAACTAAAGCATTTAACGGCAGAAACTTTGTCGAAAAAGAAAAAGAAATCGACTTCCATCGAAAACGCACTAAAACAAGATGAAATGGAAATCTTTTGGCAATTACGGAAAGCCGAGGCCTTAGAAGAAAAGCGCGAACCAACTTGGAAAGCCGTTGGGTCAGTATGTGTCACTGAAAAATTCCTTGAGCATTGCTTTGAAATCGGCACTAACCTTTGCGAGCGCTTGTCAACGGAGCTTATAAAATGTCTGAAAAAGAAGTTATGCAAGTTTTCTTTGGCTGCAGAAGACATGCCAAGAATCATCATCAACATAACATGTAACGAACTCATCGTCACCCTCAAACCCGTGAAACAAAAAAGACGTAAGCTGGGACCAGAACGCACCACCGCAGTCAATGACGAGCTTGATAACCTCCTCAAAGTCGGATCTATAATGGAGGTCATTATGGAAAGAGACAAAGCGTGCGTGGAAAATCATGGAAGAGATCCACTCTGAATCCTACGGAAACCATTCTGGCGAGAGATCACTCGCAATCAAAATAAAATGCCACGGTTACTTTTCGCCACCAATGATCAAAGATTGTGAGAGCTTCGCACTAAAGTGCAAAAATGCCAAAAACAAGCACCAACAATCCATTAACCCGCAGAAGTAGTATCGTCAATATCAGCGTCATACCCTTTCATGCGGTGGTCGATGGACATCGTCGGCGCTATGCATAAGTCCAAACGGAAACCCTTCCTCCTAGTCTTAACATATTTCTTCTTGAAATGGGTCGAAGCAGATTCATACGCGAGCATAAAGAATGCCCAAATCAAAAGCTTTACAGAAAAATATTATATGCAGGCACGAAATCCCGTACGAAATCGTAACAGATAACGAACCTCAGTTCATCTCAACTAGATTCAAAGCGTTCTTCGAGAAATGGAAGATACGATTAACCAAGTCGACTCCCAGATACCCGCAAGGTAACGCCCAGGCCGGAACTATTAAACAAACCATTCTAGATAGGCTTAAGAAACGCTTAGATGGCAAAAATAGTAGATGGTCCGAAGAGATCGAAGGGGTCCTATGTTCCCATTGGACGACTCCAAGACGAGCAAAAGGAGAAACCCCCTTCACTCTCGTCTATGGATCAGAATGCATGATCCCGGCGGACGTCGAGTTCCCGAGAATCCGCAGGAGACTACTCCCAAGACGCGAAGACTTGAACAATCTGATGCTATTAGACGATCTCGACCTCATCGACGAGCGTCGGGATGACTCCCTTGTGAGAATTTGATAGACTAAAAATGAATCCTTGCTACTGTCAAGTTAACAGTTGTAATTATAGTACTTTAGATTCAAATCCAGAGGACCAGTCTACACTTTATTTCTATGAGTTTTAAATTCAAGCTAAGAAGAAAATATGGTTTTAAGATTTAGGTGACTTAGATGACAAGTAAATAAAGATGTTTAAATGCGATTTGATATGAAATCCGACCTAGGGTTTAATGCGGGTATTGATTTAGCCAAACAATTATTCAAGCACAGGTTTACACAATCTAGAACATCGGATCTCTCAACTGATCCAACCCACTGTCGTGGTGATGGATCCTTTGCGAGCCGGAAGGATCACCTAAGCTATCGCTTGGGATCAGAGGCGGCTGCAAGCTTTAGAGTTCATGTCCGATCTAGTTCACTTAATGCTCTAATATTTACTTTCGCTGATTAAAGATATTAAGCTCATTCAATATAGGTCAAGTTATCTCCTGCGTGGTTAGCTAGGCGATGAACATCAGATCTAACATTAAGTGATCAAGTTAATGCAAGCAATAAGATTAATATGAATGAAGAGTCCAATGAATGATGCTTATCTATGTTTGGCTCGTTTATCAATACCCTAAAACCCTAGGCGAGCCAGATGACTACTCAATCATGATGCAGTGGAACAAAGACATTAAATCCGAAATAAACTGCATAAGATAAGAGTAGAAAAACAAAGGGTTCAGGATGATCTTCTCTAGGAAAGATGGAGCCTTCTCCCTTACAATTGCAAAATCGCCAAAACAAGTCGAGGTCTCTTGTCAAAACTAGCGTAAGAAAAATAGAAAATAATAGAGGAGTTCTTTTTATAGGGAGGCGCCAATAGGTAGAAGAAAATTAGGGCAGCAGGGCTTTAATTCCCGAAATAGGAGTTTCCATATTCGTCTGGAACAGTCATCGGGATCACCCGTCCGCCTGTTCTGCTTGAGAACAGTCTCGGGACTGTTCTTCTTGAGTGTTCTCCGCAGGATTACTCCAAAAAGACATCTTCTCTTCATGTGCCCTTTCTTTACTCTTCTATCAACTCCAGACCTGAAAAAGACCGCAATGGACTAGACTAACACGGTTTAGAGTCTTGAATCAAATAAAAATATATATACAATGATGTGAAAAACACCATATATCAGAATTCAAAGTTATCAACAAGCGGTCACAAAGTATTACAACTCGAACGTGGGTAGCCTCAGATCCAAGGAAGTGGACTTCGTTTTACACAATTTTTTCCAGAATACCGCTGAACGAAAAATGGGAAAACTTGGAGCAAACTGGGAAGGGCCATAGAAAATCATAAAAGAAGTCCGACCAGGTGCATACGAAATCACCAACATGCAAGACGTCAAAATTCCGAGAACCAGAAACGCAATGCCCCTCAAGAAATACTATCACTAAAAAATCGCATCACAACAAAATGAACTATGAGACGGCTTGATCCCCAAAAGGGTTACGTAGGCAATTCGTGGCAAGAAAAATTCAGTTGTCCCCCTCTCTAAGAAATGGGGGGTATTGGGTACGTATACGTATACTCGTATAATCCCACTTTTCTAAATATCCGCTCACTCAGACTCAATATTTTTAAAACAAAGTAAGCAATTCATAAAACGCGGACAGACTTACAATAAGTCTCGCTAACCTCTTATACAAAGTAACACTTCGAGGCTACAAACAAGAAAACGAAGTGCTTAAAACAACACCCGAGAAACAACAAACGATTTTCAAAAAGATCTATATCATCAAACCTATTCAAACAACCGATAAAGTCTTCAAGCCCGCAAACATTCAATCAAGTACGTTCAATCAAGTACTGCCGAAAAAGAAAAGAAAAACGACCATTCAGCATCGCGAGACGTCGCAAACGCTTAAAGAAACCATTTTTTGACAAAATACCTTCCTCATTGAAACCTCCATCTTGGAAGCCCAAACAGTCACACAATCTCATACACTAACACCTATTCCTTGCAAAGACTCGAAACGGTAACATCTACCATCTTGTTTTTTGTTGACCACAACAAACGACTCTAAATGTCCTAAACAGAGTAAGCCATTTCCTCCCATAGAGATAGCTATCCGACATCCGACACAAGGATAATAACGCACTATAAAATAAATCCGAAATTTTGGTCAGCACTTCCAGACAACTTCGAAATTTTCTTTGGAGATATGCTCGATTCGCGATCAAAACAAGTTGTATATGCCGAGAACTCATAGCAGACTTTAATATAAAGACGGAACCAGGTCAAAAATGGTACGAGTAACGTAAGCCAAAATAGTCACTGTAAACTCTTAATCGTTATTAGACCTAGGTCGTACCCTAAACCCAACACACTGGTCTCAAACATCTCAAGGCATGATATCTAACCGATACGAGATCCTAAAGCATGTCTCTTCGCCCATATTCATACGTTCATACGATTTCGTAAAATAAAAATCTTGCGAATTTTTTTGCCAAAAACGATGGACGAATGTGACGATTCACAAAGAGTTAGGTACGAGATGACAACTCATATTCTTCCCTCTACACACGCTCTTACGCTATCAAAACATAACGTACCATTTATTAAAAATCCACAAAGCAGCAGGGATTCAAAAGCCACATACAGCCAGTCCCGAAAACACAAACATGGCCGCACACGGCCAAACCAAACATAAGCAGAAAACATTAAAAATAAACGTCCAAAATGGGACCATAACCTTACTCATCCGCGACAGATGGGACCTCGTCCTCGTCCATCGCATCACCAGGTATTGAAGCTGCGTTTCCTGCACCTCCCTTGACCACATCGCAAAGCTCAACGTCCATGGGATTCTGCCCCTCAAGGGAAAGCAGTGAAAGAGTGCACTCAGAATTCAGATCAGCGAGGATCGAATCGAAATTTCCCTCTACGGCTGCCAGCTCTACTTTACATACAGACAACCTGGCCTCTTCGGCCTCTAGAGACGGAGTTCCTTCACCCTGAAGTATCTGGACGCCCCCTTCAATAAACGTCAGATTAAGATCCCTTCCATGAACATCAACCAGGGAATCAAGGGAACTAACGACCCTCGCCAAGCGAGCTTGAAACTCGGCCTTAGCCTCTACGACCCTGGATCTCGATGAAACTTCTCTGTTGTCAATTTGACACTGCAAACGATGCAACTTCGAAGCCTTGGACTTCCTAGCCTTCTTCTCCTTGAGAAAGGAAATCACTGTCTTCCCTATATCCCTCTCTAACTCGCTAATCCGACTCTCCAAACCTGACACCTCGGAGAATAGACTTCCTCGATAGCTCCCAACTTTGCCTCATGATGCGATGATTTATTTTTCAATTCACCAAGTTCTTTCGAAAGACGCTCGACCTCTGATTAGCAGTCGTTAATCATCCTGTCGATCAAAGACAAAAATTGCGCAACAAAGAGAAATGAGAATAGATCTAACACACCGAAAAAGGTTCTTGAAGCTAACCTTGGCGCGGTACGGCATTATCGAAATCGAACTGGAAGCCCTCAAGGGGTAGTGCGTACGCATACGTATACTCGTATAATCCCACTTTTCTAAATATCTGCTCGCTCAGACTCGATATTTTTAAAACAAAGTAAGCAATTCATAAAACGTGGACAGACTTACAACAAGTCTCGCTAACCTCTTATACAAAGTAACACTTCGAGGCTTCAAACAAGAAAACAAAACGCTTAAAACAACACCCGAGAAACAACAAACGATTTTCAGAAAGATCTATATCATCAAACCTATTCAAACAACCGATAAAGTCTTCAAGCCCGCAAACGTTCAATCAAGTACGTTCAATCAAGTACTGCCGAAAAAGAAAAGAAAAACGACCATTCAGCATCGCGAGACGTCGCAAACGCTTAAAGAAACCATTTTTTGACAAAATACCTTCCTCATTGAAACCTCCATCTTGGAAGCCCAAACAGTCACACAGTCTCATACACTAACACCTATTCCTTGCGAAGACTCGAAACGGTAACATCTACCATCTTGTTTTTTGTTGACCACAACAAACGACTCTAAATGTCCTAAACAGAGTAAGCCATTTCCTCCCATAGAGATAGCTATCCGACATCCGACACAAGGATAATAACGCACTATAAAATAAATCCGAAATTTTGGTCAGCACTTCCAGACAACTTCGAAATTTTCTTTGGAGATATGCTCGATTCGCGATCAAAACAAGTTGTATATGCCGAGAACTCATAGCAGACTTTAATATCAAGACGGAACCAGGTCAAAAATGGTACGAGTAACGTAAGCCAAAATAGTCACTGTAAACTCTTAATCGTTATTAGACCTAGGTCGTACCCTAAACCCAACACACTGGTCTCAAACATCTCAAGGCATGATATCTAACCGATACGAGATCCTAAAGCATGTCTCTTCGCCCATATTCATACGTTCATACGATTTCGTAAAATAAAAATCTTGCGAATTTTTTTGCCAAAAACGATGGACGAATGTGACGATTCACAAAGAGTTAGGTACGAGATGACAACTCATATTCTTCCCTCTACACACGCTCTTACGCTATCAAAACATAACGTACCATTTATTAAAAATCCACAAAGCAGCAGGGATTCAAAAGCCACATACAGCCAGTCCCGAAAACACAAACATGGCCGCACACGGCCAAACCAAACATAAGCAGAAAACATTAAAAATAAACGTCCAAAATGGGACCATAACCTTACTCATCCGCGACAGAAGGGACCTCATCCTCGTCCATCGCATCACCAGGTATTGAAGCTGCGTTTCCTGCACCTCCCTTGACCACATCGCAAAGCTCAACGTCCATGGGATTCTGCCCCTCAAGGGAAAGCAGTGAAAGAGTGCACTCAGAATTCAGATCAGCGAGGATCGAATCGAAATTTCCCTCTACGGCTGCCAGCTCTACTTTACATACAGACAACCTGGCCTCTTCGGCCTCTAGAGACGGAGTTCCTTCACCCTGAAGTATCTGGACGCCCCCTTCAATAAACGTCAGATTAAGATCCCTTCCATGAACATCAACCAGGGAATCAAGGGAACTAACGACCCTCGCCAAGCGAGCTTGAAACTCGGCCTTAGCCTCTACGACCCTGGATCTCGATGAAACTTCTCTGTTGTCAATTTGACACTGCAAACGATGCAACTTCGAAGCCTTGGACTTCCTAGCCTTCTTCTCCTTGAGAAAGGAAATCACTGTCTTCCCTATATCCCTCTCTAACTCGCTAATCCGACTCTCCAAACCTGACACCTCGGAGAATAGACTTCCTCGATAGCTCCCAACTTTGCCTCATGATGCGATGATTTATTTTTCAATTCACCAAGTTCTTTCGAAAGACGCTCGACCTCTGATTAGCAGTCGTTAATCATCCTGTCGATCAAAGACAAAAATTGCGCAACAAAGAGAAATGAGAATAGATCTAACACACCGAAAAAGGTTCTTGAAGCTAACCTTGGCGCGGTACGGCATTATCGAAATCGAACTGGAAGCCCTCAAGGGAGAAGGCCCGATCTCACTTCCTCTGACGCATCTCCTCTTCTTAGCTGTCTCATGGTTTGTACAAGCCCTCTTACGACCCTTCGGCGCAACTACGGGAGTGGCAATAAGGGCATGTAACCCCCAAGACATTTTCTCTCTTATCTGGAGGAGGAGGCATCAACTCAGGAGCTTTTTCAGTATCGGTAACAGAACCCGGAAACGTAGAAGAACCGGTCAGATGCGCCGAAACCTCCATTGCAG
Source organism: Moricandia moricandioides (assembly GCA_905132885.1). NCBI lineage: Eukaryota > Viridiplantae > Streptophyta > Magnoliopsida > Brassicales > Brassicaceae > Moricandia > Moricandia moricandioides. The sequence continues at coordinate 29,609 of CAJHQQ010000449.1, forward strand.
TCTCTCCACCTTTGGGAATGATCGGAGAGGAAGATGACAACCCGGCAACAGGGGTTCACGGCAACAGTCGAGAGGGAGTGGTCTGTCGGATCAACATGGATGGATCTCCCTGCCTCGGCATCACGGCGAGTCAGATCCCTTCCAAAAGAAATATACTCAGCCACATGAGTCGGAACGCCACCAGGAAAAGGAGAATTCGACAAACTCACCTGAAGGGAAGCACCCATCCGATACTCGTTGCTTGTTTCCTCATCATGAAAAGAAGTCATCTCGATTTGAAAAAATCTCTCAAGAAAAAAAAGACAAAAAGTTAGATGTGTGTAATGAATTAGGAGAGAAGGTCCTATTCTAATAGAAAATTTTCCGCAATTAAGATAATCAACAAAATATTTGTGATAATTTCTCATAACATTCCTTGCCGTATATTCCAATTACACGCACATCACTCACTCGTAAAAACCGCACTCGAACTTACGATATGGGGGGTGCTAACTGTTGGGGTCAAAACGGTAATCTTGAAATTAACATCCATGATTCCTAAGATAATCCCTCGAAGGAAAATCATTCCGAACAATCATACATAATAATTATCGGGACGAACAATAACCGTGAACATTGTCTAGTCGCCCATGGGAGACTAGATAAACAGCACTGTCTAATCACCCATGGGCGACTAGACTTGGAACATCGTCTAGTCGCCGATAGGCGACTAAAATCCTAACACCGCTTAGTCGCCCACTAGACTCGGAACATCGTCTAGTCGCCCATGGGCATGCAAAAGAGTACCATGAGCAATAAAGGACAAGAATTAATATTCTCATACCCACATAAACTTGAACGTATGATCCGTAAAGAAAGAAGACAAGCATCGATTAACAGCAACTACTCAGCATCGACCGACACTTATTTACGGACAGCATCGACCGACATCAGAACAATAGCATCGACCGACAATGATCACTCAGCATCGATCAACAGCATCTCACCCGCATCGATCGACAACAGCAGACGACTTCAGATGATTGTGTCTATTGTACTGGTTCAGAATGAGAATGGAGACTTGCATGACCTCAACGGTCATCTGTGTAATGCAGCGGGTCATAGGATAGACGATCAGGGGGCTGTAATCCCTGATGCAGAAGCAGAAGCAGACACTGCATTAGCTCTACCAGAATCTAAAGCCCAAGCTGCTAGAGGCATGGAGATTTCAAGGCCAATCAAAAGACCATGGATCGAATTTATGTTTGACAAAGTACTGGAGGGACAGCAGAAGATGACTGTGGATTTCAATGGGAAGATAGATTCCTTGTACCACCACCTAAACAAAAAGGTCGAAGATATCGAAACCCGTGTAGGGAAGATGGAGAACCAGGTGACTCAAACAAGTGAAGCCCTAATAAGATATGAGGCTATGGTTAGGGAGAAGGAAGAGACTTGACAGGAACATCACGTCAATGCTGTGATTGATGATGATTTTTGGGTACAAGTCAAGAAAGAAAGGCCACAAGAGGAAGGGTTACCAAGGAAATTTGATTTCCTTAGGCGATTCGCACAGGAATCGATCGACACAAGATACTGAGAATCGATCGATGGTCCCTATGGAGTTGGCAGAATCAGGGAATCTTTCAACATCGCTCGAGGCAGTGATCGTAAAATCGATCGATGGTACCCAGTAAAAAAATGAGTTCATCATCCAAAAGTCACAAATATGACAACTCCAGAGCAGAAGATGGATACATCAGAATGTATGATGGTTGATAACGCTACCGTGGGTCATCCTAGGAAAAACCCGAGGATCATTCTGAGAAGAGAAGTTATCCTGGAAAATTTGTGTTTCCATGCTTCATCAAAGGAAACAAATATCCCAATGCCCTTTGTGACACTGGATCAACAGTGAGCATTATTCTAAATTCTATGGCAGAGGAGCTGAACCTGATAGTGAAACCATCCAACGATTCTTTCACATTCGTAGACTGCTCAAGAGTGAACATAGGAGGGATGGTAAAAGATGTTCCAGTGCAGATCAACAATACCTTAGTCCCAATAGACTTCCATGTGATGGACATTAGGATAGATTGGAACTCTTCGCTACTACTTGGGAGAGCATTCATGGCTACTGTGAGAGCCATATACGATATGAAGTTAAACAGGTTGTATCTATCTCTAGTTGATCAAAATATCTTTTATGAACCTGCTAAGAATAAGAACAACGCTACTCTGCTTGAATTGTCTAATGATGCAGAGCTTGTGGCCACATGCTTCTACGATTACAAGTTCAATGAGGAATCGTAAGAAGGAGCATCGATCGATACCCATCCCACACCATCGATCGACGGACTTACAGTTCAACCATCGATCGACACCCACACTATAGAATCGATCGACACTCCAACTTCAGAACCAACCAACACCTACCATGCAGATTTCGATTACAGCCCAACCTACCACCAAGGGATTTCTATGGAGGAGGATGATGTTTTCATTTTTCCCATCAACTTGGAAAATCGATATCGATCGACGGTAACCATACACCATCGATCGATACTGGGAATGAAGTAGAAACCAAACTAGGTTCCGCTGCCGAACGCGAAAGGGAATATGGTTATTCACAACCATATGAGTTTGGTATTATGAGAGATCCATATGGTCAAGTATGAGCTATGGGTGGAAGAATTCTACATGAAACCTTCTTGAATCTGTTCTTCGTATGCTTTAAGTCTCCCAACAATATGTTTGAAACTAGTTTTATTCAGATCGAGAACTTGTTCAAGTGAGGCTATGATCTGAATATACTTGCTTCGCGGTAAGCTGTTTAAGAACTTATTTACTAGCTTAGGTTCTCCCAAAGATTGACCTAAAGCTGCGGATTTCGAGGCCAATTTTGATATCTTGCCTGAGAAGACATCGATTGAATCTGAATCTTTCATCCTTAGGCGTTCAAATTCGTTCATCAAGGTCTGAAGTCGAGCTTCCTTCACACGTTCAGCACCAAGATTTCTTGATTTAACGGCTTCCCATATCTCTTTTGGGGAGTCTTGTTCACCAACCTGCAAGATTAGGTTTTCAGGAATTGATCAGAACAACAGAGCAGTAGTGATATCCTTCTTCTCTTCATCTTCTGTCCCTGGTTCAATTGATTCCCAAACCTTATGTACTCGCAGTAAAACCTTCATTCTCATAGACCAGACCGTGTAGTTTTTTGAAGATAGCATCGGGCATACCACCGTGGATTGCACGGCTTCTCTTGTCTTCGATGTCGGCTTCTCTTGTCTTCGATGTGGGCTTCGTATCACTCATCTCTTCGGTGTATCGAATCCTTCAAACAAAACCTCGAGCATTGATACCAAATAAAGTGACCAAAACAAAACGTGAATACGTTCAGCCTAGTTTTGGCCTTCAACAAACAGCTTAATAAAGATTCCTTCCTTTATTAATGTTCAGAAATCTCTCTCAAAAACTAAACAAAAGCTATTGTTCTTCTTCTCTTATTCTCTCTTATAATTCATCACAAGTTGATGACCATATATATAGGAGTTGGATTTCCTTTTCTATCCTATTACACATTGTATTAGGTATTTTCTTTTCCTAATATTAATAGCTTGAGTTATCCGAATTCCTTTAAGGATAACTTCCTTTTATTTGACTTTCTTTTTAATAATGTTGAAGATTATCTCCAACATTATCTGTTATTGCACGCTTTAATCTTATTTGTATGGTCACAAAACAGGTTATTTTTTGCTTGTAGAGATGATCCTTATCCGGTTAAGTTGAATTTGAGTCCCGGTGCCTATCGAACGGAGGTAACTTTCTTTCTTTTTCTGTCTAAGGTTTTATGGATCTTACAGTCTCTATAATTAAGTTATTGTATTAGTCCTCACTTGGGTCATTATGTTTTATTTTATTGTCTAAAGGTGGGAAAGCCTCTTGCTCTTGAGGTAGTGAGAAGAGCAGAGCAACAATTAGCTAATGACATGTAAGTTAGATACTCATTAGTACTTTAGAAAGACTTCGACTGTTTCAGGAAAAAGATAGTCATATTCTTAAAATATTTATTTTCATAATGTATTTTTGCGTTTTTCTTTTAGTTTACAATTAACATTTCATTAAAAAAAAGTTATGATTGTGGTTCATTTGTAAACCCAAATGTATACAAACAATCAAAGCCATAGGCTTATGTTTATGTAATTGATTAGCTTATATATATAATATTTTGCCTCAAGATCTTGTGACAAGGGATATCTCCCAATCGATGGAGTTGCTGATTTTAACAAATTAAGCACTCAAATGTCTTTCAAAAACAGACCTAAACATAAATTCAATCACAACTACCTAATATCTGGAAAATTTCCATATAAACAACATATTTGGTTTTCTTTCGTGACTTAGTTTCTTCCTTAGTGAGTCCTTATAAACAACATTTTTGGTTTTAGACCTTGTCTTTTTAATTTTGGAAATTACAGCGTTCAGTTGGATGTGAGAGTAAACACATATTGACAGAAACAATCCAACTTTCTAGTGATTAACTTCGACTTTTGTTTTTGATCATTGTGTCGGTAACACTAAGTGAAAATTGTATGCGCCGCATTCTAAACAGAAATCTTGTTTCTGGCAAAATAACAAACATCATTGGTAATAATACCTTTTAAAAATTTGTTACATGTTATAAATGTTGCTTTGTTAATATGAGTAATCAACTAAGTTATTTGAAATTTTGTTCTATTACATAGTCTACTTTTAGGATTAATATTCCTAACATGGGCATCAACTTGTAGTGTCAAGTTGTGGTTAGGAAGTTAAGAGAGTTTTATATTGTTAAGAAACTCTTATAAATAAATCATTTTACTCTTTGGGCTCGAATATAAAGTGCCAATGCTGTTTTAGTTTTGATACGTTCTTTCTTCAATCTTCACCTGTTTAGATTTATTACACAAACTTAATTAATTTATAGGAATATAATGAGTTAGCATAAGAATTGTTTACAAAAAAAAATCTCAAATAGATTTAGAAAAATATATAGATATGTCCATTTTAATTACTTAAAATAAAATAAAAGTTAATAACTAAAAATAGAAATTTTGCTAATGACAATTACAGAGTAATTTTATTTTAATAAGGCTATCAATGTAATTAATCATCACGAGAATAAATGTGTGCGACACATAGGAAACTGACTACATATGAAAATAAATAATTTAATGAAATGTTAATTGGAAACTAAAATAAAAATGCAAAAATACATTATGAAAATAAATATTTTAAGAATATGACTATCATTTTACTGAAACAATCGAAGTCTTTCAGATGAAAATTTGGGTTTACAAATGAACCACAATTATAAATTCTACGTAGGTCATCTCGGAGAGGACTTTCTTTTTTTTTTTTCATTTTTTCTGAGCAAAAAAAGAAAGCATTATACGTAGGTCATATCGGAGAGGGCCGTCTTCTTTCATTTTTCTGAGCGAGGCAGATGCTTCATGCTTTAATCTTTGTTTACACAAGCCTGAGATCATTGTATTGTAGGTTACAACATTATGCTTCACTTCTTTCAGTGTGAGGCTACAAAACAAATCATGTGCACCTTCAATCCCACCAGCCTTGCACATCCCGCGAATGATGATGTTATATGTAATAATATCAAGATCCATTCCACTCTTTTCATATCCTCGAAAATCACCAATGCTTTTTTCTAGCTTCACGTTGTCACATAGTCCATCTATCAAAATACTCGGAGCAACATGACCAAAAACCATCTGTGTGAAAACCTTTCAGGGATCATCACATCTCCAACTTGAAAAAACCTTGTATACGAGTGCCGTAAGTGACTGTATCTCCAACCAATCGTCTTTGATACATCTCAGGGAAGAGTTCCATGCCATCCTCAAGCCTCTTGAATTCGCAAAATCCATTAATGAGACTATTATAAGTCACTACGTCTGGGAGGCAACTCTTGCTAACCATCAAAGGAAGCATTTGTTTGGCGTCCTCCAGGCGACCTTGTATACATAACCCATTGATAAATGAACAGTAAGTGATAATATTAGGATCTATAGAGCTTGCAATCATCTCTTCGTAGAATATTTCAGCCTTTAAAATATTTGCCTCATTAAGAAAGGCATCAACCAATCACTGAAAGTAAGGACATCTGGTCTGACTCTTTTGATCTCCACTTCTTAAATACATTGAATGCATCATCCACACATTTGTATTTGCAAACACCATCAATAAGTGTGCTATAGATTACAACATCCGCATCTATCTCCCCCTTGTCCACCTTCTTGAGCAGAACTAGAGCCATATCAATATTACCTTTCTTACACAATCCGTTTACTACAGCCCTAAAAGTAACTAGACTTGGTTGACATCTTTTTGCAACCATCCATTCAACTAAAGCCACAACTTCAGAAGCTTTGTTGTTGAGAAATAGTCCATGGATCAGACTTGTGAATGTGAATGTGTCTGGTTAATATCCCATTTCAACCATTTGATCAAGCAAAGCTACACCCACAAAATTAAGCGTGACTGTATGGGACTCAGAACCATGTTTGATCATCTTCCCAAGAAGGGCAATGCAAGAGAGAGCTATGAGGGGCGGCCAAAATAGTTAATCTTAATATAAGTGAAGAGATCATGTGCAGTCCCTAACTGCTGCATCTTCATCTTGGCGATGACACTAAACAATTTACTCTCAAGTCAACAATGGACGAGACTCTACCAATACATTGAACAAACCAATCACATCCTCTAACTTCATATCCTGTAGGAAACCTATTAGGGACAAAAGTCTCACATCAGTAGTTGGAAAGGATCTTTAGTAATATATAAGATATATAGACCACTCCACTTATCACCAATTGGTTTTAGGTTGGAAGCTCATCTAGCTTAACATGGTATCAGAGCCCGATCCACGCAAGTCCAACCCGATCAGCCCAAATTCGGCTTATCGATTCTTGCCCAAACATTCCAAGATTGACGCTCAAAGCTCCATAATCCCGAGGGGACGTATTAGGAACAAAAGTCTCACATCAGTAGTTGGAAGGGATCCTTAGTAATATATAAGATAAATAGACCATTCCACTTATCACCAATTGGTTTTAGGTTGGAAGTCCATCTAGCTTGACAAAACCATCTCTAATTTCTCTCTATAATCATAACTTGCACCAGAAAAAGCTCCATTCCAGCCGTAAGTAGAAAACAATTGAGGACCAGTTTCGTGATTACATTTTTCGAGGTTCACAAATCTCTTCCCTGTCCACGCAAACGCGAACTTCATCTTCTGTTTGGGAATTTAACTGATTGGGGTCTTCTCAATCTCTCTGTGAAATCCAAAGCAAACCCTAAGACATATGAGTAAGACTCCTGAAACCGTTTACTAAATAATTTTTTACCACTAGCATATTGAGATTACTGGTTTTCTGATTTTATTTAGGTTATCTCATTTTTGGTGGGGTTTACCGATTTGCATTTTTACTACTAAAAGAAACATAAACATATATTCTGATAGAGGGGGAGTGATGTGGGTGTTTTTTAGTTCATTTTCAAATTAACCCTATTTTCCACTTTTACTCTCTTAAATAAAAGGTTTAGTGTGGTACTTAGCGATCGAATCCACATAGACTCTAGGATTGCACAATAAACTTATTGTTTTCGAATTAAAGATAGATGAATTATAACAATAACAATAAAAGCCATTTGAAAATTGATTTGGTTTGTGAGGCTTAAATTAAGATATTTGACTTACGGGAAATTCTTAGGTAAAATTATATACTACAAATTAATAGATTGCTAGGGTTTTATTAAGCATCATTCTGAACTCAAACCTTAGGGTTTAGGAGATCACTCTCGCGCATCTCAACTGAGTCCCGATTGACGCCCACTAGGTGATGTCGATCGATGCTCATTCTAAACAGTACTGGTTTCGCGGTTTGATGGGTTCTCTAGACTTCCAATTCAACTCTCGATTGTTACCTGTTATTTAGATTGTTTAAGATAGATTCTAGGTTATAACCAAATTTTTGCTTGCACTATAGAACCCTATTTTCAAAGGTTGAGGTGATCAAGTTCAACTTAGCATTAAGAATAACTTAAACAAAGAACCAAGAAGATTACCCTAACAATTCTATAAAATCAGCGATACATTATTACCATTGAATGATCCTAAATCTAACAGTGAACTACTCATACTTAGCAATAAAGAACATGAATAAATTGCATATAATAAACTGAGTAAAAAGATAAGGAGTTCAGGATATTCTCTATAGTGATGATCAGATATTTCTCTGTAATAGATGTAGCAATATGTTTCAACTCTTAATTCTGAAACTCTTGTGTAACTTAGAAGACAGCCCTTTCTTAGATCTCCTAGGCTTCTTTTAAAACTAAGATTAAAAACCGTGATAAATAGTCTAAATTTCAGTCAGGGACTTGTCTTGCAAATAATGAAACTTCTGGGTAAAAGTTGTAATTTTTCAAGCCTTCACCAATCCTGTTGTCGAATTGGCTATCAATCGACGCACAGTGTGTGACGTCGATCGACGGTCCCTTCATAAATCTTGATCCGACTTTGAGTTTCTGCTAAGCATCCCAAATGCTCCAAAATAGCCCAAAAGCTCCAATTGCTTCCAATGAATACCAAGACATGTAAATACTCTAAAACAGTACCAAATGCATATAGAAGACTCTAAAAATACTTTATATATTATAGGTAAAATCCATGGTATATCAACTCCTCCAGAATTAACCATTTGCTTGTCTTCAAGCAAAAAAAGTAAGTGTAAGAGGTTTTGAAAAGCGGAGACTCACATAATGTGTAAGTATAGCTGTCACCCCACTTTGTTGCAACCAAATCCTATCAAGTCAATTACACAGAAACTTTATATACGCTATCCTAGTATAGCAACCAAATCCATTATACCAACAACTTAGCGAATACTAGTCTGACTCGCCCCTCTACTAATTTCATTTACTTGCATAAAATAAAAGTGCATGCTTTACCTTGGGGGTATCAATCAAAGGACACGTGGATTCTTACCTCTGCAGTTCTGGACAACGAAGTACAAAATCTTCTCTGATCCCTTTCTTCCCTTTTCTCCCTCTCTTCTCTGTATCTTTTTGAATTTTAAACCTAATGGAGAATGATGCTGATACAGTTCATCTTGCCATCTCATTTTCGAAAAAAAATTTATGAAACAAAGTTGTAGGCGAATAGTGGGGTCATCAGTAATGTACTTATCCCTCGCTTCCAACAATGTGTGACCGTTCCTTTGATTTAGCATAATGGGGTCATCGGTAATGTACCTACCCCACTACATCTTTGGAAGTCATCCCAATCTTTCAATACTTAAATAGATGTTGAAGAGAGAGAGAGAGCGAGAGAGAGAGAGAGAGAGAGAGAGAGAGAGATAGAGAGAGAGAGAGAGAGAGAGAGGGAGGGAGAGAGAGAGAGAGAGAGAGAGAGAGAGAGAGAGAGAGAGAGAGAGAGAGAGAGAGAGAGTTGGGAACTAGAGGTGCAATGACTTGTACCTACATAATTGCAGAAGGAATCTGATCCAGTGTATACCAAATCCCAAATCAAGAAAATAATGTCAGGACTAGTGTTGGAAATCAGCTTTGGTTCCTTCAAAAGTTCTAAGCAAGTGTGATATAGTGGCAGGATGATCCACTTTGGTATCTTTTGTAATATCTGCAAACAACCTTCTAAGAATGGTGCTAAAGCGTGGTTAGTTAATAATAAATCTTGATCATAGTCTCCTTCTTGACTCAATAAAAACTTTTTGAAAAAATTGTAGAAAAACTTATATAATTATAGAAATACAATTCGAAAACAAATAGATAGCGTTAGCGAACCTCCTCCATACTTAAATTACATTTTTCCTAGTGTAATATGTCTCAGATTGGTTTAGCAGAAATTAAATTATAAGGAAACAATGTTAGAGATTGTTGAATATACCAACTTTGTTAGGAGTATCGATCGATGGCAACAAGTGAGTGTCGACCGATGGTTAACCATCACTGTCGATCGACGGTGTATGGGAGGTATCGATTGATGGGGGGTTTGAACTTTCTACTGTGCCTTTCTTGCTAATGTGCCATCGCTCGATAACATGACCTTATCATCGACCGATTGTATGCTAACAGACTGAAATCGTGCGTCTACTCTCCATTCTGGTCATCTCTCTTTGGGTTATCTATATTAGACACTCAAACAGACGTTGAAAACATCTAAACAGCAATGAATAAATAGTCTAAATCCCAATGCAACAAGAAAAATAAAAGAAATACTAAGATAAGTCTGAAAATAAAATGAAATAAGAGATGAAGGAGTATCAAAGGGACTACTCCTCGTCTGAGGTATCTGTATCATGCTGCTGGTGCTGTGGTGCTGCTCCCAGTGGCGATCTGGCTCTGGTCCTGGGACGGCTGAAACACTGGCACCGAGACATCGTCTCCACTCTGGCCCATATCGCTCTAAGTGCGTCCACTACGACCCGCTGGAAGACACCATGGTCGTGGATGGGGATCTCCAGGATCTGAGGGAAAGTTGGGAGAGATGGAGGTGGATGTGTTGGGGCATCCACTGCGCCTGCTGCGACCGGGTGGCCTGGTATGAGGCCTCCTCTGCGCTGTACCCTGAGAGGTGTCGTGTGGAGATGCTGCTCTGCTGGTCGGAAGGTGAGGCGCTGGGGATCATCAACGAATTCATTCACCTCGTGCGCTGGGAGCTCTATCATGCGACGCCTCTCATTATCCACAAAGGACCACTAGCGTCCCTCCTTCAGCCACTGCGTCCTCGTCAAGTGACCCTCGTGCATGAACAGCATCTCTCTCCATTGAGGCTCCCTCGAAGCTAATGCCAAGAAAGCTAAAGATAGATGTCAAGAGGCTCCCGATCGTCTCCCTCTTCGAGCCAGAACCTTTGAAGGGTTTGTCCTTCAAGGTCGCCAGGTGCTCAGAAAATATGGCCCCCCAAGTTAACCTGCTGATCGCTCACAGATGGGTGAAACACCTCGTCATCGAGCCCAACTAATTCCTTGACGGAATAGTACATAAATGTTAGCTCCTGAACCCTAACCTTGTTGGGTTCCGTATAGCACAACAGAGTGTTGGCAAGGACCTTTAGGAAATAATGCAGAGTGGGGTGACGGACGTCCGTCTGAGTGGCTGAGCCGGAGTCAAAATGGCCTGTCTCGATGAGGCCCAAAAAGGTAGGCAGACCAGGGAAAACAGCGAATGAACATGCGCTGGTGCCGATGTCAAAACCATAAATCTCACAGAGCTGCGGGATAGGGATCTGGTACCAGATGCCTCTAATGAGAAAAGTCAGTGTGGCCTCATGCGCCATTTTTACCCGGGGGCTCCTGTAGAGAACCTGAGCCGTAGCTATGCACTGTCGGACCAGGTCAGGGTACAGAGGATATGGCTTAGTAGCCATGGTGCCCAGTCCAAGCTCCTGCACCATCTTTTTAAAGTCCGCGTAGAGCCCCAGCTTCTTCAGAGTTCGCTTATCGACGAACTTGGTGGGCTCGATGGTAACGCTTTGCCAAGCGTTGTAGTAGAGGCTGTCAAAATCATCCTACTCCTCGCGCACGGGACGATGTGTGCATTCCCTCGATGTCACTGTAATGTCACAAGTAAGTCATATTCCTCTTTTGGCCATGGGTCTCGGCATGGAGGACCCCGTGGTGGAGCACTGGTGCTACCGGTATCGTATCAGGATTTTTTTTGCCTCTCGTCCATCTGCAATTCAAAAGAAAACCAGGAATTATAATTGATATCAAGAAAAAAGAGCTACCGTCGATCGACGGCACCGTATGGGCATCGATTGACAGCATCTCATGACGATCGATTGACGGTGACTCATAAGCATCGATCGATGGTGCATCGCGGATCAAGTATTACGAAATCGAAAATAATCAACTCAAAACATGAAAATCATGTGTAAAGATGATAGATAGTCCCTAATCTAGTACTCCATTACCCTAAAACATCCTAAATTCTAAGTTAATCCACAAAAGATTCGATTTTTCTTCAAACCCAAAAGTTCCCTAAACTAAGAGATTTGGAGAACATACCTTGATGATTGAGTGATTGAATGAACTAAACAGGTAGAAAGGGTAAAATCGGGTGATTTAGACTCAAAAACGAGCAAAATCGGCCAAAATTTAGGAGAGAATTCGAGAGTGTACTCATTTGTGTTTTTAGGGTATTGGAGAAAGTGATTTATGAACTGGGGTCGTGTCAAGTTAACGTACTCGACACACGACCGTCGATCGACGATCCTATAGGGGCATCGATCGATGGTCTACTCGGTGACCCCATATTCACTTAAGAAATTTGTAAATGCATAATTATATATATTATTATTAATTAGTTAATTATTGTTATTTTCATATTTATGTTTTATTTATGTTATGATTATTATTATTTAATATATATATATATATATATATATATATATATATATATATATATTTGTCCTTATTAAAATCAGTGGGTTGCCTTTCACTCAGCGCTTATTTAAACTCGTTAGCTGGACGAAAAATAAGTTTATCATCCGGGGTTAGGCACCTCAAGACGCATGGTCTGAGTATGCGGAATTTCAGATCTAGCACATTCACCATGAAATGCTCTCCTTTAGGATTAAATTGGACAATTGTCCCGTAAGGCATAACTTTTTTAATGGACCAACGAGAACGTAGTTTTCCAGGAGATAGAGTTAACCGAGAGTTGTATAGGAGTACTTGATCGTTTGGTTCAAAATTCTGTGAAATAATTTTCTTGTCGTGATAGGCTTTCATTCTCTCCTTGTACAATTTCGAGTTCTCGTAGGTGCGATATCTAATTTCGTCCAGCACGTTTAGGTGAATTAATCTCTTTTCTGCTGCGGGTTTAGCATTAAAGTTTCTTTTTTTATGGCCCATTCAGATTTATGTGCTAGTTCTACAAGGAGATGGTAGGCTTTTCTATAGATTAGGTGGAATGGGGTGGTTCCTATTGGTGTTTTGAACGCTGTTTTGTATGCCCAAAGTGCATCATCTAATTTCAAATACCAATCTTTACGGGTTAATCCTACCGTCTTTTCTAAGATTTTTTTGATCTGACGGTTGGATACTTTTACTTGTCCGCTGGTCTGAGGAAGATAGGATGTAGTTACTCGATGGTGAACTCCATGTTGCTTGAGTAGTTTTTTCGAACACTTTTTTAATGAAGCGGGTACTGCTATCGCTTATTACGATTCGCGGAACTCCAAATCTAGGAAAGATAATACTCTTGAAGAGTTTAACGACTATGGCAGCATCATTTTTACGGGTTGTTATTGCTTCCACCCATTTAGATACAAAGTCTATAGCGACCAGTATGTATTTATTTCCGTGCAAAGAAGGAAAAGGGCCAATGAAATTGATGCCCCAAAAATCATACACTTCAAGTTCAAGTATGAATTTTTTTCCATTTCATTTTTCTTGCTGATTTTTTCTCTTCTTTGGCAGGGGTCTCATTTTGCTACGTAAGCTTAAGCATCGCGAAATATAGTTGGCCACCAATACCCTGCTTGTAGGATTTTTGACACTTTCTTAAAACTAGCAAAATGTCTAGCGTAATCGGATCCGTGACAATGATATAAAATATCTGGAGTTTCGCTTTCGGCACACATCGTCTGTATATGCCGTCAGAACATTGTTTTTAAAGATAAGGTTCATCCCAGTGATATCTCCAGATTTCTCTCAAAATTTTCTTTTTGTGATATCCTTTGAAGAGTTTGGGTTCTACTTCAGCCGCAAGATAGTTTACTATATCTACATACCAAGGTATATCAGTGGTGTTTAGTGCACACACCCCCGACTCAAACCTCTACCTATGGGAGAGTCCTTATTCGGGATCGAAGGGTTAAAACTAATGTTGATGTTTATTGGAATGCTTATTTCATCGTCCTTTGCAAGTGTATCGTCGATCGACGTTATATGGGAAGCATCGATCGATGCTCTACGGCTATAATCGTTTGATGGGCTTAGCATGGTCTCGATCAATTCCACTTCATGTGCCGAACTAAGTCTACCAACAAAAGTCGATTCTACTAAGTAGACATTTTCGGTGGGTAAGAAATCGCCTATAGGGATTCGTCATCTATTCTTATTCGTGATAAGTGATCTGTGACTCTGTTTTCTACTTCTTTCTTATCTTTGACTTATATGTCGAATTCCTGGAGAAGTAGGATCCATCGTAGAAGTCTCGGCTTAGCGTCCTTTTTATTCATTAAATATTTTAATGTCGCGTGGTCGGTGTGAACTACTACTTTTGAAATGACTAGATAGGAACAAAATTTCTCGAAGGCGAATATTACAGCCAATAAATATTTTCCGTTGTCGCATAATTGCGTTGCGCAATGTCTAGAGTTCTGTTGGCGTAGTATATAACATGCAACTTTTGTCTTTCTTTTGTCCAAGTACTGTGATAAGGCCTGATATTTACCACTATTGTGCCATGATATCATCCCTATTTAGAGTCTATTATATGTGTTTGGAGTATTTTTTTAGAGTATTTTTCAGGTTCAGGTATGTTTTGGAGAACTTTGGTGATTCTAGAGTTTTTATAGATGCAGAACTGAGCAGATGCGCCAGATGTTTAGCTATGGATGGAAATCTTCACACGGTGCGATTGAGCTGATATTTTTAGAGACGATAGAGATATGAGTTAGCTTTCCAATTCCACAGGTTTGAGGTCCATCAGACGGATATATCTAAAGTTATGACCAATTTACTGAATCCTGGTCTGTCTACCTCACGAGAGGAAGCTGTCGGGAAGATGAATGAGTGTCAATCGACGGCACAGCCTTGGTGTTGATCGACGGTGATCACAGAAGACAGGCTCTACTTGTTTGATGGCCGACTTAAGTCCAGAAGCCATCACAAATTACTAAAATACCCATGGACTACCTAAAACCTTATTTATATGTTTTCTAAGCCATTGTTGACGGCTACGCTTGAAACGCTTTAGCAAGCTTTCATTTATTCATTGTTATAGGGTTAGGAGAGAAGAGAGGAAATCCTTCAGAGTCCTCCTGGAAATCCTTTGGTTTTATATTATATCTATTCTATTCATCTATGATTTCTGTGACAAATATCATGTCTGAATAGATCTCTTGTTAGGTTTAAGGTTTATTAATAATATTGTTGGATTAGCCAAACAATAGAATTGATAGGGTGATTATTAGATATATCAATAGAATTATGTTTATTGCTTGTTCTCTACAGTAGCTAACTAGAACCCTGATCATAGGATAGATAGGTGCAAGCAAGAGCATTGTTTACTACCATAATTAATCATATTGAGATTGATTGCTAGAAACAAACGAGAGTTGATTTAGTTAATTCAGTGAACTTATCGAATTAGGTCATAAAGCTTGACTGAAGAGACTATCGATCGATGCAGGATCATTGACATCAATCGACGGTCATTCCGTGTCAATAAGCGAGAGGTGAGACATCGACTTAGTCAATAGATTATACTCACAGCGAGAGTTAGTCGTCTTTTACATTACATATCAAGTTCTATGATTAATACAATTAGCTTCTATTCTCTATAATCCATTTTCCTGAAATCCTTGATATAGCTATATATTATTATTGTTTACTTACCAATCAATCAATTATCTGCTATAGTTTATTTACTGCTTATTAATTTATTTGCCTAGTTTCATCATGATGGTATTGAGTTTATTGTGTGCCCACCCTCCCTGTGGATTTGATCCCTAAATACTACAATTTGACCTCTCTTGGAAAGAGTAGTTTGTAGGGTTAATTTGATAGTGTTTGTATTGAGATACATAAAGACCCTCATATCAAATTTGGCGCCGTTGCCGGGGAGCGAGGATTCGCCATTAGACTCAATTTGTTTGATTTAGTCTAGGTATTTTTCTATATTACGTTACTTACATAATTTTTTTTCCTTGTGTTTCAGGTACATACATATTAGTACCATGAAGCAATGAGGAGAGGATTTTTGGGTTCTTCTAAAAAGGAACATGCTGATTCGCGCATGATCCATAAGTCTACGAGGGCAGTCGACACCCTCCAAGCAGTGATCGCTAGCAAAGAGAACCAAGCATCGATCGACACCAATACGTCAGTGTCGATTGAAACTAACATCATGACATCGATCGACACCCACACTTCGCCATCGAAGGATACTACTTGCGAGTAGATAGAGAAGGTCGAAGTACTCATACTGAGAGTTGACAAGAATGGCATCTTACGGGATGAAAGAGGTCGTGCGCACAACATTGCAAGGCAAGTGATTCATGCATTGGGGACTACAATCCCTGATGCTACTGCTGTTACTGTGAATTATGGGATTGAATGACAAAAGGCACTTAGAGACTAGAACAGGCCTGAGGATTTCTACGCCAAAAGGTCTGCGATGCGTTGTTCTGCACCACAAAAGAATGTCTTTGAGCTGAATCCAACATATATATCTCTTGTGGGTCAACATCCTTTTCATGAATGTCCCAATAACCACCTTGAATCATTCGATGATTTAGCGTTGACCATTAAGTGCAATGGAGTCTCTGAAGATTACTACTTTTTCAAACTATTCCCATACTCTCTTGCTGGAGAAGCAGCATGTTGGTTCAAGAGGTTGCCACCAGGATCTCTCACTATCTGGAATGACATCACAAACCCCTTCCTCACCAACTTTCTCTATGATACTGAAGTAAATATGAATATCGAGATGGAATATATGTTGAGATATATGGTAGAGGAAGAAGAAGAAGAAGAAGAAGAAGGATATGGAGAACTGAGCAAAGTAGAAGAAACCGATATTAGTGATCCGACTTCAGCATCGATCGACACTAAGACTTCAACGTCGATCGACGTTAAGACCTCAGAATTGATCGACGTCACTTGCGAGAAGACAGAGGAAATTGAAGTTCTTATACTTAAGGCTGATGAGAATGGGATCTTACGAGACAAAGAAGGTCGTCCTCGCAACAACATAAGACAATTGATTAATGCACAAGGAGCTGTGATCCCTGATGTTATTGCTGTTTCTCAGATAAATGACTTCCAGATGAGGCGTGAATGGTATGATTGGGCAGCTCATAACTCCGAAGGAACACATCGAAGAACTTGTGGATCTAGTCTCAAGGAGCGAGCATAATGAAGTGTCTGAATGCCACATGCTCTGCAATATCTTCCCCTATTATATCTATTGGAATTCACTTAGCTGGTTTAGCCGACTGGAACGATGATCTCGAACTCGCTGGGATGATATTGAAAGAGCATTCCTTTATGAATTTATCGATGAAGCTGCAATAGCTTGAGAAAAAGAGATCAACGATAAGTGGGACCAGATCCTGGAAATTCGGAAGATTATGAAAGAAGACGATATTCCACGACAGCTTCTCGACTACGTAGCAATGGGTATTAAGTTTCCTGGATTTGAGCCGAGCAGAGCAGAAGAAGCTGATATTATCGATCCGACCTCGGCGTCGATCACCACTAAGATCTTAACGTAGATCGACCCTAACACCTCAGCATCGATCGACACTAACCCGGTTATCGATCTACACCACTCGACATCCATGAAGGATCGAGTTATCTTCAGGACATTGCAGATTCGATACTAGAGAGCGCTGATGTATCAAGTTGTTATCATGCTCCGGATGTAGAAAGAAACATCACCATTAGATATCTCTTGGAGCCAAAGGAGACAGAACAACTTGGGTATTTGGATTCAAGTAGGAATGCCACTTTGGAGCTAGAAGAATTGTTTTGAAGATATGCATCAAAACTCGGAGCAGAAGCTTGATGACGATCAGCACACTTCGAGAATAGATCTGGAAACTTCCCCAAAAGCTAACATTGATTTACACCAACTCGATATCATCATCAACAACCACCCCACTGCATCGATCAACACCCAAAGCCCATCATCGATCGATACCACCTAGCTAACATCGATCGACACTCATTTTTGGACGAACAGCGAAGTTACATGTCAGGACCGGTTGAGGAGAGAATGCACTTGTCCAAGACCTCACATCTTTCTGTCCCAGAACATCTACTACCACCAATCTGAACAGAAGAAGCTGCTGGCTTTCACAAAAGAGAGAAGATGGTACATGACTCTGTGAAGTTTGTGGTTCCTAGTGCTGTTTTTGAGGTCGAATCTCCCTATTCCACCAGATAGAAGTGTGCATATGGATCTCTACGTTGAGGTATTTGATAATCTTTAGCATATAGTTGTTTCTCAGAGAGTATTGAAGTATGAAGGTGACGTTGACCAAGAACCATTGGTCGCAGCTTCGATCGACAACATCATTGGTGAATCGATCAACGCCACCATTGGAACATCGATCGACATAAACACTAGAGCGTCGATCGACACTCATCACATATCAGAGCAGAATGAGTTTGAATTGTTTCATAATCTCTTCGATGGAGGCACCACGATATCAGACAAGTCCGGAAAAAGAAGAAGAGGAATTGGAAGAAGAAGAAAAGGACCAAGGGTAGTCTTCAATTATCATTGATTCCAAACTTCTCAGATGGTTTTAGGAAATACAGAGTGCGCAGCAGATGCTAAGCCATTTGCAAAGCCTCAAGAACTCCTTATTGCTGAGATGATAGACAAATGAGAAGAGTCTATGGATGCTTTCACAAAAAGGGTGATGAAGCTGAAGCAAGCCCCCAATCTCATCAAAACTGAAGCATAACTCCAAAACGTCAAGCTAAAGACTATAAACAAGCATTGAGTGGGAGGCAACTCACTCTCTAGTTTACAAAAAAAAAAGAGATCAGAGGAAGAGAGATTGCGCAGAGCATCGATCGACACTTGATCACTGTCGATCGACATATCAAACCGATCATCGATCGATCGCCACTTAACTGTGTCGATGTCGATCGATGGTCACCATCAGCAAGCATGTATATCGTTTTTCTTTGTTAAATTTAGTCCTTATGATTTATTTTCTTCACCATTCTCAGACTGTATAACACTAGTGATAGTGTTGTTTAAGTCTGGGGGAGGTATTACTGATATTGTGTTTTATTTTTAGTGTTATTTTCTTTAATTTAAAAAATAGAGTAGAAACTTCCAGGTGTACCATCGATCAAAAATGAATAATAAACATCGATTGACCATGGATCATGACCATCGGTCGACACCATCCATTTGCCATCGATCGACACTCTCTTACAGAGTCTGGTATCGAGTTTCTCTCTTAAGGTATTTCCTTATGATTTGGTTATTCCTAGCCAATCCAGGACTAATTACACTTGGGACAATGTAATTTAAGTCTAGGGGACGTTCGCTAACGCTTCTTATTTGTTTTTGAATTATATATAAATTTTAAAAAAAGTTTATTGAGTCAAGAAGGATACTATGATCAAGATTTATTATTGACTAACCACACTTTAGCATCATTCTTAGAAGGTTGTTTGCAGAGATTACTAGAGATACCAAAGTGGATCATCCTGCCATTATATTACACTTTCTTGGAAAGTTTGAAGGAACCGAAGCTGGTTTCCAACACTAATCCTGACATTATTAGCTTGCTTTGAGATTTTGTATACATTGGATCGGATTCCTTCTACAAGTCTGGAAGGTAATAGTATGTGTGCTTCTGATTCCCCTCTCTCTCCCCTTCAGATTAAAAAGGAATCAAACATGATTTGGTGGCTACAACCATTAAGGCTTGATTCATATGATTATAGAAAGAGATAAAGGTCAAAAAGAAGTGAACAAGATCTGGTGACAAAAACCATTAGAGTTTTATTCATGAAAGTCTGACCAAATATCTCAGTCAATGAAAATAAAATAAAATGATACCCTCAAAAGAAGAGAGACATTAACTGAGATAAGTGAGAAGAGAGAGCGGAAAGGGGTCAGAGAAGACTACTTGGGTACTGAGATACTTGCAAGGGTAAGATTCCATGTGTCCTTTGATTGATACTCCCAAGGTAAAGCATACACATTTATTTTATGCAAATAAATGAAATTAGAAGAAGGGTGAGTCAGACTAGTATTTGCTGAGTTGTTGGTAGAAAGGATTTGGTTGCTATACTATGATAGGGAATATAAAGTTTCTCTGTGATTGACTTGATAAGATGCGTTGGAAGAAAATAAAAACGTAGGGTGATAATTATACTTAGACATTATGGGAGTCTCCGCTTTTTAAGGCCTCTTTCACAGACTTTGTTTGCTTGAGGACAAGAAAAATGTTAATTCTGGGGGAGTTGATAGGGCATGATATTTACCACTATTGTGCCATGATGTCAGCCCTATTTAGAGTCTATTATATGTGTTTGGAGTATTTTTTAGAGTATTTTTCAGGTTCAGGTACGTTATGGAGAACTTTGGTGATTCTGGAGCTTTTAGAGATGCAGAACTATGGGCCAGATGTTTAGCTATGGATGGAGACCTTCCCACGGTGAGATTGAGCTTCTATTTTGAGAGAAGATAGAGCTTTGAGTTAGCTTTCCAATTCCACCTGTTTGAGGTCCATCAGACGGTTAGATCTAAAGTTATGCCTGATTTTACTGAAGCCTGGTCTGTCTGCCTCGCGAGAGGAAGCTGTCGAGAAGATGAATGACTGTCGATCGACGGCACAGCCTTGCTGTTGATCAAAGGTGATCCCAGAATACAGGTACGACTTGTTTTATGGCCGACTTAAGCCATAATCCATCACAATACCAAATACCATGGACGCTATTTTATAAACTACTCGCATTGCCGACATTATACCATTATTAACAAAAAGGAGTAAGGAAGGACTCTGAAGGAGTTTCCTCTTTCTCTTCCTCATCTGATTAAGACCAATGTTTTCACCTTATACACAATAATAAAGGGAAGACTGCTTATTCAGTCTAAGCTAGCGTTTTCATCAATAAGATTCAAAAGAGCGTACCGTCAGGACTTAATTAGACCTTAGAAAACATATAAAATAGCTTTGGAGTATATAGGTCGGCCATGCGGTATTTTGGTTATAGATCTATAGGTGATGGATTACTCTGGCTTAAGTCGGCCATAAAACAAGTCGGTAAACTTGTTATTGGGATCACCTTTTGATCAACTCCTAGCAAGGCTGTGCCGTCGGGGTATTTACGATTCATCAGTCATTGTCTTCATATCCATTTCTCGACAGTTCCTCTCGCGAGGCCAGACGAACAAGAGGCTTTCTCAGGTAAAAATCGAGGCAATGACATGATAGTGAGATGTACACGGTGAACTGATGGACTTCAACCTTGGTGGACAGAGATCCTTTGTGAAAGCTCAACTCACATAGGCGCAGTCATCTTCGGAAAATAGTCGTTTGTATAGTTGCGCTCAAAAGATAATATGATAGCGTCATGTACTTACACTTGGGAAGTTCTTCCATTCCTATAGCTATAACTATCACTGGTCCCATAGTTCTGCATCTCTAAAGTACAGAATCACAAAGTTCTCCATAACGTACCTGAACCTTGAAAATACCTAAAATACTCCAAACACCATATAATAGATCTCATAAATAGGGCTGAATCATTGATGTTGAGCTACAAGTAGTGGATAAACTAATCAATGCGATATCATCATACCGCCCTCTCAGGAAATTAGATCATTGTTATCTTCTCTTGTCCGCTTCAGAAGAAACAAAGTTGTGAAGAGGCCTTAAATATGTCGGTAGACTCCTCAATGGGAATGTCTTAAGTAAAATTATTAACTCTAACAGTTTTTATTTATTTTCTTTCAACGCGATATCTTTATCAAGTCAAGCGAACAAGAGAAACTTTTAAATATTCCTATCATCCGGCTAATAGCAACACAATCCTTCTGAACCAATCAAACGTGAGCAAATTTAAATTATCTAAGGGGTTCTGGTTATATCTCATCCACTGTTATCTATTCTAATTTTCATTTTAAATGACAATAAATAAATGTGAATGCTCTTTCTTGGGAGTATCTTAATCAAGTGAAAGCATTGATTATCTTAGTCTCTACTTTGCAAGTACTCAGAACACCAAGTAGTCCTTCTTGGACCCTTTCCGGGCTCTCTCTCTTCACTTATCTCAGTAATGTTCTCTTCTTTTGAGGGGTATCATTTGTTATTTTATTTTCATTGGACTGGATATTTTGGTCAGACTTTCAATGAATAAGAGACACTCGTAATGTTTTCTGTTAACACAGTATATTGTTCACGTATCTTTTGACCATTTATCTCTCTTCTATAAATTCATTATATGGAAATTCAAGCCATTTGTAATTGAGTGGTATGCCACAAAATTCATGTTGACGGCTATCCGTCAAGAGTTCGTTAACATTGCTGAGGTACGAGATAGAGGGGACCAATCCAGAGAGCACAACATAACTAATTTACCTTTCACCCATGACTTCGTCTTATATGTAGTTTCTATCTGTTCTTAGATAAATATTAACGAGAGTTTTTTTTTTGATTTTTTAGTTTATATTTTTTTAGTTTGAATCTTTTATTTTGATTTGTCATAAAGTTTGATTCAAAGACTAAGTCGTGTTCGAGAAGGGAATCCGATCCAGTAACAATTCAAGCAAGCTAATTAATGTCAGGATTTAGGTTGTACCGCTTTACGGGCATTCAATTTACTCTAAGAAAGGTTGTAATAATTAATGGCAGGATGACACTTTGGTATTCTCTAAGTAATCTCCTGCAAAACCTTCTAAGATGATGCTAAGTGTGGTTAGTCAATAATCAATCTTGAGATCTAGTCGAATCCGGCTTCTTTTCGACTCCAAATAAACTTTTTTTTAAAAATTTATATATATTCAAAAACAACTTATGTAGTGATGTTCAGTTCAGCAAGGGAACGTACGACCCTAAGACTTAAGATTACACTTGTGTTCCAAGAAGTGCTGAATTAAGCAGTACCTGGATCTGGTCTAGGAAATCAAAATAAATATTAACAATCAGTAAGGACCTCACTACCTTTTAAGAGAGAAAACTCGATACCACCTCTGTAAGAGAGTGCTACAGATCGATGCGCAAATGGGACTGAGGTTGTCTGACCTGATTGGGTCATGTCGATCCATGGTCAATGATGTATCTACTTTTCATTTTTACTTGTATTCAGAGTTTACATCGATTCTCTGAAAGTTTCTACTTGCTATTTTTTTAAAGTTAAATTTTAAAGAACCAATTAACACTAAAAAATAAAAACAAATAACAGTAATACCTCCCCAGATCTTAAACCAACACTATCACTAGTTAGTACTATTCAGTTCTAGAGATATTGCGTGAAGAAACATTAAATCATATATGGACTAATATAAACAAAAGAAAACCGATGATACATGCTGCCTGATGGTGAACATCGATCGACATCGACACAGTTAAAGTGGCGTTCGACCTCAGCATTGATTCCGGTGAAACTTTGATATGTCTGAGTCGGGATCGTGATCTCAGTGCGCTAGATCGATTGCTCTGCGCAATCTCCTCTTCCTCTGTATTTCTTTCTTTTTTTTTGTTGTTAACACTAAGAGTGAGTGGCCTCCCACTCATGCTTGTTTATAGTCTTTAGCTTGACGTTTTGGAGTTATGCTTTTCAGACCTTATTATCGATGAGGATTGGGGGCTTGCTCAGCCTTCATCACCCTTTTTGTGAAGATCCATAGACCCCATTTGTCTAATCATCTCAGCATACGGAGTTCTTGAGGCTTTGCATAATGGTTAGCATCTGCTGCGCCAACTCTGTATTTCTAAACCTTAAATTCTGAGAAGTTCGTGCGAGTATATCAATGATTAATTGAGTAGACTACCTCTCTGTGTCTCTTTACTTCTTGCTTATCTTCCCTTCTATCAACTTACCTCTTTCTTCTTTTCCTGAGGGCGTTAATTGTATCTGGGCACTAATGGACTTGTATTGAGTTTATTGTGTGCACATGCTCCCTGTGGATTCGATCCCTAAATACTACAATTTGACCTCTCTTTGCAAGAGTAGTCAGTAGGGTTAATTTAATAGAGTTTGCATTGAAATACATAAAAACCGTCATGTCATACTGCACCTACAGCGAAATCGCTGGTGTCACACATAATTTTGAATGGTAGATCCTAGTCTGGTGCTTGGAAAACATGGGCGGATATGAGCGCTGATTTAATTTCTTTAAAGGCGTCGAGACATTCAGGTGTAAAGTCGAATTTCACCTCTTTGCACAGGAGCGCAGTAAGGGGTCGAGCAGTTTTGCTAAAATTATTTATGAATCACCTATAGAATCCAGCATGTCCTAGATAACTTCTAACGTCTTTGACATTAATGGGTGGTGGCAGTCCAGTCATTACTTCAATCTTTGCCTTGTCCACCTCAATTCCGGGTTTTGCGACCTTGTGTCCCAAGACAATTTTGCTGTTAACCATAAAATGGCATTTTTCCCAGTTCAAAACCAGATTTTTCTCTTCGCATATAGCTAGTACCTTACACAGGTTATCGAGACAAGTTTTGAAGTTTGGACCATATACGAAGAAGTCGTCCATGAAAACCTCCATGAAGTCCTCGATCATATTGGTGAATATCAACATAATGCATCATTAGTCACAGGGGCGTTACAAAGTTCGAATGGCATACTGCGATATGTGAATGTTCCATAGGCACATGTAAATGTGGTATTTTCTTGATCGTCCGGATGTATGGGAATATGGAAGAATCTGGAATACGTGTCGAGAAAACAGTAGTATTCGTGGCTTGCAAGCTGTTCTAAAATCTGATCGATAAAGGGTAAAGGGAAATGATCTTTTCATGTGGCAGCATTTTGTTTCCTGTAATCGATACACATTCTCTCCGGTGACAGTTCTAGTCGGGATCAATTCATATTTGTCATTCTTTACCACAGTGATTCCTCCTTTCTTTAAGACAACATAAACCAGGCTGACCCAGTTGCTGTCTGAGATTAGATATATAACGCCTGCTTCTAGAAGTTTCATGATTTCCTTTTTAACTACTTCCTTCAGGTTGGGGTTCAATCTCCTCTGGTGCTCGATGGATGATTAGGATTCATCATCAAGGTGTATCCTATGCATGCATAATTCGGGACAGATTCTAGGGATGTCATCTAACAAATATCCGAGAGCCTTGGGGTGCTTTCAAAGTTTATTCAGTAACAGTTTTTGCTCTCCGCTACTCAAGTTTGCATTTATGATAACAAGATACGATTTTTCATAAAGAAAAGCATATTTAAGGCCGGCTGGAAGTGGTTTAAGCTCGATTTTAGGTGCTTTTGCCTTGCTCCAGTCGTTGGTCACAATACGTTGTCGATCGACGGTGATTGTGGGGTGTCGATCGACGGTGGTCGATAGGTCGAGTTCGTCAAGGTCTACATTAAAAATTTCTTTTGAGGCACCCATTAACCTTGTATATTCTCCAGTTTGATATTCTAAAGCAGAGATGTCGCCTTCAGGAGATGTGATTGCTTTCTCTAGAGGTTCGTTTGAGCTCATATCTATGAACGATTATTCTTAGGTCGGAAAGGTAATCGATATGGTAGGTTTGACCGTCGATCAAAGGTTGTTTTATTATATTTCCCATGTCAAAGACCATCGGAATCTTCCCGATGTTGAGGCATATACGTCCTCCTCTGACATTAATTTTCGCTCCGGAAATGGCCAGGAAAGGTCTTCCTAAGATAATCGGGTTTTGAGGTTCTCGCTCATATTTAAGTACTATAAAATCTGCATGTATATCGCAGTTATGAATGCGTACAGGAACGTCCTCAAGTATGATTTCCGGAATTCTAGTGGATTTATCAGCTAAAACGAGAGTGACCATGGTAGGTTGAAATTGTGTTAGCCCAAGAGTGACTGCAACGGAATAAGGCATCAGGTTGACACTAGAGCCTAAATCGCAGAGGGATCTCTGAAATCTCTCATCGCTAATAGTGCATTCCAAAACAAAACTACCGAGATCAGAGAGTTTGATTGGAGTTTTTCATTGAATGATTTCTCTCACTTCTTCGGATACCATCATCATGCAGTGTTCTGATTCATGGAATCCTCGTGATGCTGCATCTTTCACGTACAGCTTAATGGCAGACGAGATGTGAATGGCATCACTTAGTGGCATCTCGATGTTTACTTTTTCAAACGTTTTCTTGCATATTGCTTTTTCCAGCAACTTCTTCTTCTGATTAGCATTTTTTTGGAGGAAAGGGGGGGGGTTTCGATTGGTAGATCTTTGTCCTAACCGGTTCGGTTGGTTCTGGCTCAGAGTGTCGATCGATTCCGGGTATCGATCGATGTCTCCTGCGTCTGTGTTCTTTCCAGGACGCTCAACAACTAATTCATCAAGGTCGTTAATTTGGTCTAATAAGTTGGTTTCAGGGAGGATATCGGGATTTTTCTTGTATATTTCGAGTGGAATGGGATGCCATTTTTCGTTTTCATTTGTTGCGATTTTCTTGAATTCATCGATGGTGATGCTTTCTTTAAAGCCAGGGGTGAATTTCCTACTACTTCGTAAAGCTACGACATTGCAATGGCTCATGGGGTTAGCGTCTGTTTTACTAGGTAAAAATATGTCCTCTCTCCTGATCGACATAGTGTTACTCGCCACTTGTTTGTCGATTCTCTTAATGTGTTCGCTCAAAGTCTCAAATTTTTCTGTCATCTTTGAGTATATAAGATCTAATTTCTCATTGAGGTCGGCGGCTATTCTACGGTTTCCTGTGAAGACTTGATTCATTCTCGATTTTGAACTTCTTTCATGTTTATTCACAGTATTATCGTAGATGCTTGCGATATTGCCAGCGCTTTCCCAAAATAGTTGATCGTTCAGGTTCATCACATTAGAGAACTCAACTCGTTTTTCAAAGTCGGAAAAAACGGCATCGTGCTCAGCATAATGTCGAGACAAGCCATGTCCGTCCAAAAGGGTCGCAACTGCTGCCAGAGTTTTTCTAACTCGGATAGAGTGCTTCTCCTCCGCGAAAATTGGTGGTTCCTTCTTTTCGGTGTCCTTCTTTTTGAAATCTCTACCTAAAGCTGTTCTTTCTATTAGTCTTTTTGCACTTGCAGGGCTTCGGGTGCTGAAGTTCCCCTTGCTGGCTGTATAAAAGATGGTTTGATAATCTAGGTTTAGTCCTCTAAATAAAGTGTTGATGAGTTGGGGTTCTGAGAATCCATGGTGCAGGCATGAAAGTTGGTAGCTCTTGAGCCACGTCTAGGAGTTTTTTAAAAATTTGTGGTTACCTTAAAAGAAAGTGGATATTTCTCTTCTCGCTTCCCAGTAAATCTCCTTGTCAAAGAAGTGACTGATGAAAGGGCTTCTAATATCTTCCCAACAAGTCAGGGATCCTAGTGATAGCTGGTGAAAGGGAAAACCTTGCAGCAATTGAAATCAACGTTCACAATGTCCTCTAGCATCTCGATGTGATCCTTCGGGTGTTTGGTAGGAAAACCACTGAACTGGTTTTTGCGCGCCATAATTAGGAAGTCAATATCAATCTGAGAGCTTCCAGTATGGTTATCGGATAATCGAATCGCAGAGCTATTGGAATAGGTTCTTCTGGGGTTTAGGTATTCGAGCATTGGCAATTTATGCTTTATCTCATTCTTTGGAGATTCAGTGATTTGATTGGGGATTGCAGCTCTCTGATAGTTAATTAGTTGGCTTGCTTCGTTGCTTTTATTGTTCATTGGTCCTATAAATACTACTTTCTTATTATCAGAATCAGTAAAGGGGTAAGTACCTTCTTCCGTCTGATCGGTATCGATTGATCGCAATGGAAGGGTATCGCCCGACAGAAGTGGACTAACGTCTATTGATTCCAGACGAGCTTCGTCGATCGATGGTAGGTGTCATGAATCCATATTCTCTCCTTTTAGTACCTGAATCATTATGTTTAGGGAAACAATAAATTAACAAAAAATAAAGTAAAAATCTAGACAATATTCTAACCGAAATCTAATGGCAATAAGAAAGAGTCCCCGGAACGACGCCAAATTTGGTGTGAGTGTTTTTATTTCACTTTCAAATTAACCTTATTTTCCACTTTTACTCTCTCAAATAATAGGTTCAGAGTAGTACTTAAGGATCGAATCCACAGAGTCTCTAGGATTGAACAATAGACTTATTG
Organism: Moricandia moricandioides; assembly: GCA_905132885.1. Taxonomy (NCBI): domain Eukaryota; kingdom Viridiplantae; phylum Streptophyta; class Magnoliopsida; order Brassicales; family Brassicaceae; genus Moricandia; species Moricandia moricandioides. The sequence continues at coordinate 57,677 of CAJHQQ010000449.1, forward strand.
TTTTCAAATTAAAGCTAGATGAATTATAGCAATAACAATAAAAGCGATTTCAAGATCGATTTGGTTTGTGAGGATTAAATTCAGAGATTAAACTTAGGGGAAATTCTTAGGTAAGATTAGATACTACAGATTAATAGATTTCTAGGGTTTTATTAAGCATCATTCTGAACTTAAACCTTAGGGTTTAGGAGATCGCTCTCGCGCATCTCGACTGAGTATCGATCGATGCCCATTAGGTGGTGTTGATCGATGCTCATTCTAAAGAGTATTGGTTTCGCGGTTTGATGGTTCTCTAGACTTCCAATTCAACTCTCGTTTGTTACCGGTTATTTAGATTGTTTAAGATAGATTACAAGTTATAATCAAACTCTCGCTTGCGCTATAGAACCTTAATTTTTAAGGTTAAGGTGATCAAGTTCAGCTTAGCATTAAAAACAACTTAAACAAAGAACCAAGAAGATTACTCTAACAATTCTATAAAATCAGCAATACATTAGTACCATTGAATGACCCTAAATCTAACAGTGAACTACTCAGACATAGCAATAAAGAACATGAATAAATTGCATATAATAAACTGAGTAAAAAGATAAGGAGTTCAAGATATTTTCTGTAATGATGATCACATCTTTCTCTACAATAAATGTAGCAATGTGTTTCAACTCTTAATTCTCAAACTCTTGTGTAACTTAGAAGACAACCCTTTCTTAGATCTCCTAGGATTCTTTTAAAACTAATATAGAAAACCCTAATAAATAGTCTAAATTTTGGCCAGGGACTTGTCTTGCGAATAATGAAACTTATGGGTAAAACTTATAATTTCTCAAGCTTTCACCAATCCTGTTGTCGACCTGGCTGTCGATCGACGCATAATGTGTGACGTCGATCGATGGTCCCTTCATAAATCTAGATCTGACTCTGAGTTTCTGCAGAGCATCCCAAATGCTCCAAAGTAGCCTAAAAGCTCCAATTGCTTTCAATGAATACATGGACCTGTAAATACTCTAAAAGAGTACCAAATGCATATATAAGACTAAAAATACTTTATATATACTAGGTAAAATAGGTAGAATCCATCTTATATCAGGGAGAAATCGGATAATTATTGCATCAACATACTCCAACAATCTCGTTCAGTAAATGCACATATCAGTTGTGCAAATACATACATTAACACTCACTTAATTCAAATTCTACACGAATTAAAAAAATCCAGTTTTTACATACATTGACCAATTATATTCTGTCTATGATTTGTGTTTCTGCTATTATGTATGAGTAATTCACCTGTTAGATTTAAAAAAAAAAAAATCAGGGTTTAAGGATGAATTACTCGACTGGATAGAATTGTTAGGGTAATATATTATTTTTTCATCTAGATTGAAATTAATGCTAGTTGTAAATTGATCACCTGGAATTTGGATCTTAGGTTAATAAATAGACATGAAAGTGTTATTGATATCTTGAACTAATCGTGTCTGAATTGTTGAATTTGCAAAGAGATTTGGAATTCTAAGATTTAGACATAGATAGTTTCTCATTGAAAGTGGATTGATTAGAACATTGTGCTTTGATTCTTGAACGGCTCTTAATTAGAACCCTAGCAATATGTTTGGTCTACATTCTTAATTACCAGTGAATGTCCCCCAGTCTAGCGTCTTTCCTATTTGTTTACAAGTATTTTGATTCTTTGTTATTTACTTGCTTACATTCAACAGGTTTATCTTAATTCAAAAACGGAAGTCTACTTAGTGGTCCAAATCTCTCTCAGTTTGATCCCTAAATATTCATTTCACCTCTAAATTGCAGAGTATCTCATAGGGATATAATTTGAGCATATCAGGGCATATGGTCTAAAAGGTTTCATAGCGTGATTGGAGATGTTTAACCTGGAGAATGAATGAGAATTCCTTGTCCGATATTGGCGCATATTCTGGATCATGTAGAATATTCGTCGGTATGCCCCATGGGAATGATTTCATGGCCTAAACCAATGTCGATAGACATATATACATTTTCTTAAGTGGGCATGTGTTTGTTCTGGGTAACGATGATCGTGTGGATCCGGTTGTGATCATACCATCAAGGAAGGTCCTCATACTTTCGGCTATCTCATCAGTTGTACTATTGTGTTGTCAGGTGGCTCGTAACCTATATATTGAGGATTTTAACACTGGGTAGATCCTGAACTTTTTGAATTTTGATGGGCTGCACATGTATGTCATGATCATGGAGCAGGAGAGGAACTTTCTTAGCTAGAGGGGTGTATGATTTGAATGCTCGCGATGCCTTCTCTTTTGCAGAAGCTGGGAGATGTTTGGAAGAAGGACTACTTTGTCATGTGGGATCAAAATGATCATGTGAGTCTCCCTTCTTATGCTTTTAGGAGATGAGACGTTGCCTCTTCGTGAGTATTAGTCATATTCGACCAAAAGTTTGATGGAGTGGTCCGGAGCATGTACACAAAGGATGATGACCCTGCTCTTTCCCATGATGTTAGTGTTGCTCCTGCTTTTGCCCCTGCTGCTCCTGCTTCTTTTTGATCGTGTTGGCGTCTACCTTTTTCGTCTATGTTTTTCCATGTTTAAGATTTTCCATATCGGTGTTGGCCTTGCTGTCTTATAGCTACACTCGGATTTATATCAAAACATGAATTCATCCTGCATTTCCTGAAGATTATATTGATTTATTAATCTAGTGGAGGAGTAGATGGGTAAAGACCCAAGTTTTTTTGAGAAGGATCATCCTGGCGAGTTTAAAGATTAAAAGGATGAAGAGGTTGAATAAGACTTGGAGGACAAAACTGATGATCATTGTGCTTCATTCGTTGGCCATTATCAATTCTTGGATGACCGTGTCTCCCGCTACCCAGACATATCATGAAGTTTCAGGATATTTCATCCTGAAACCCAGAGGCTTCAGTTATTTCGACATGAATTCGGAGGTTTAAAGACATTTTCACTTGGAAACCAGAGGTTTTGACACATGTCCTCCTGAAACTCAGAGGTTTAAGAACATGTTATCTTTAAACCCGGAGGTTTTAGGATGTATTATTCCTTGAACCCGAAGGTTTTAGGATGTATCCTTTAGCAACCCAGAGGTCTTAGAGCGTATCCTTTCATTGAACCTGAAGTTTTAGGATGTATCCCCTTGGGGCCCTGAGGGTTTAGGTCGTATCCTTTTAGAACCCTAAGGTTTTATGGACTCTCATCCTCAAACCTGGAGGTTATATGGACTTTCATCATGGAACCAAAAGGTCATATGGACATTCATCTTGGAACCCGAAGGTTTTATGGACTTTCGTACTAGAAAGCAGAGGTTTTATAAAATTTATCGAGATTTTCCCCGTGAGTAAGCTGCTCTTAATTATATATGACATTTCACTTTTTCCCCAAAGGTAAGCCACTATCAATTTCTAATAGAAGTTGCATTGTGCCACTTAGAAGTAGGCCACTAGCTAGCGTAGGTGTTGCACTATGCTTCATGCATGCAAGCCACTACCATTATTTGGTTATGTGCCGGTGTGACTTGACCCCTAAAGGTTGAGACAAGCACGATCCTTATCAATTCCTGCTGTCGTGAATCTACCTAGTTTGGTGACTCAAACGCACTGCTTCCATATCTGGACAAGCAGAAAATTTGGGTGCTCATGTGGTTAGAACTTTGCACGTTTTTTCTCCATGTACAAAATCTAATTCTGGATACAGTATTTTGAATATGTACTTATGCTTCATGCGTTGTCACATGAATTGGCATGTTTCATAGTGTTCCGTGGGGGATTTATGTGTTCCCGTGGTTAGGAATTTTCACGTTTTTACTCCATATATAAACTCTGGGTTTGGATACAATACTTTGCATCTGTACTTATGCTTCATGTGTAGTGATTAGCTTTTGAGATTTTTCACATTAATATGCATGTTCCGTACGATTAAGAGTAAGTGTGTAAGCTTCTTAAGCATTACTTTACATGTTATGTAATATGCTCATGCGTAAGAGTAAGCTTGTGAGCTTCTTACGCAATACTTTGCATGTTATGTAACAGGCTCCCTTCGTAAGGGTAAACGTGTAAGTTTGTTACACAGTAGTTTTCATTTCCCTGTGTGAGCTTCTTAGGCAGTACTTTGCATGTTATGTAATATGCTCACTTCGTAAGATTAAGAGTGTATGTTTCTTATGCAGTAGTTTTCATTTCGTAATATGCTTCTCTGCTTAAGAGTAAGCGTGTTCGCTCCTAGGCAGTACTTTGTATGTAATATGCTCCCTGCATAAGGGTAGCATAAGAGTAAGTGTGTGAACTTCTTAGATAGTACTTTGCATTTTCTTACTGTGTCACCTACTTGGGAGTAGGCTCTTGAGCTATCATAAAGGGGTTAATTTATCTGACTGCATACTACAACTTGTGATAGATCATTCCTATTGTTTTCATATATTTTCATGTGTCATATTTTTGGAATTTCCACTTATGCACATGATTGTAGGGCAAGGGGACATGATCTGTTACATTTGATAGCTTGATCCCAGCTCGATTTTCCCCATGGCTCCTTGTTATATATTTTAGCTACATCTTGTTGGTAACTTCATGAAAGATCAGAGCGAGCTAATGAATATGAAATTATTAGTTGGTAATTTTTATAAATGAGCATGCCTTAGAAACTTGTCGTAGTGTTTGGCATGTTGGATCGCGTAATCTGCCATAGTTGTTCAATAGCAGTATGCTCTCTTGCTTCTGAGCCGTAGGCTTAATTTGTTTAAGTAATATTAACATTCCCATTGTCTAACTCCTTTAGGACTTTTGTTGCTTTTTCAGGTATTGTGCATCCCAATTATGGGCCGAAGAATGATCTTTTGAACAACTTCTCCTTGGTGAAGCAATATCCTCTACTTGTTTTTGATCTTTTTACTGGGTCTTTTTAAACATATCATTTCAAAGTATGAATTTTTTTTGTAATAGGTAGCAGTCAAGTTAAGACTGGATGTCTTCTCTTTTTTTTCTAAGAATTAGGGCCCTGAAAAATATCCCTACCTCGTGAAGTGCTTCTTTGGGACTCAAGGTCTTTCGAGATGTGTTCCTTGTAAGAGGTGATCGAAGATTGTTTTCTTAAAACTTCATTAAATCCCAGAGGCTGTGTCTTCATCGTATTACCCAAAGGTATTAAAGTATGTCCCGTAGAAATCCAGAGTTCCTTTCGATTCCTCTTTGGAACCCAAAGGTTCAAAGAGATTCATGTTCTGCTCGAGGAGAATCTGTTGACCCGTCTAGAATATCTGCATTATCTATAAGACAGCTTCCTAATTGATAGGAGTATGTGGGATGCATGGTCATGCTATCTCAGATATTCTTAGCTAGTTTCAAGGCCTTCCATTCTGGCACCTTAAAATCTTGGAAAAAATCGTCTTGAAACATAGATGGTTTGGGATATCTCATCCAACAATCTGAAGGTTTCGAGATGTATCCTCCTGAAATCAGGAGGTTGTGAGATTTATTCTCGTGAAACTCACAGGTTGTGGGATTTACCCTCTTTCAACCATTGAGGTTGGGGTTTTTATCCTCTTCAAACCCAGAAGTGGGTGATGTTAACAGGCTATGCTTCCTACTTTTCAAATTATTGTACCCCTGATTTATGGAGTATTTTTTATTTTAAAATATAGATAATACGACCAAGATAAGATGAGCCTAGATGTAAAGTCATAACTTCATGGTTTCTATGACTAATGCAGTACTAGCTTTTTCGGATGATTGTATCGAGACTATTTGTTAATGTAGTACACATGGTACATATTGCTTCTTTCTTCTCGCACCAAGATGGCATTCTCTGCGTGCTCGGATTCTGTTGGGTAGAGTAATAGTACTTCTCCGTACTTAGGCTTGGATAGCAAGTTTTGGCATCTTTGATATGTTTTGTACAATTTTTCCCGCGTAAGAGTTAGCATATGAAATTTTTACACATGAGTAAGCACGTTTGGTAATATGTTGTAGAAAATTTGCCATCACTACTTCTCGAGTAGGTGTAAGCACATTTTGTACTATATTTCATGTATAAGGATAAGATGTGAACTTCTTGTGAAGGAGTTGGCATGGTTAAGATGACTTGCATTTGATTAAGCTCTTTCACTTCTTATGTTAGAGTAGGAATATTGGAGATGATGCTTTCTGCATAAGAGTAAGCAATTTGCTTTTTACGCATGGATTAGCGTTGTAATAACCCTCACGAGCCAATGAATTTTTGGTCGAGAAAATTTCCGCTCGACCGATTCGGAGTTGGTCGACCATATTTAAAAATAAAATCGACCCGATGAATTAATGTCTCAACGGGACTGTCATGCGGTCGAAAGGACTTCCCTTGATAGTTTTGACCGAGTGTTAATTATTATGGTCAAGTTATATATAAGTTGGACGAGTTTATCCAAAAGCAAGCTGAGAACCAATGGACAGAAAAAATTTGATCGAAAACTGGTTGGAATACTTTCAGCTGCTTGCTAGTCATGTGCATGTCAGGTGCTGCCTGGCTGCTTGTTTCCTTCCTGAACTGGACTTGTGACATGCGCCTTCCTGCTTGCTTGCTTCTGTAGTAATGGCACATGAAATTCACAAGCTGCCTGCTTTCTTGCTGGCTCAGATTTATAAAATAAAAATTATGTGGCTGGGAAGATTTCTTCATAGCAAGGAAACTGTGAGTTGCTTGGTTGCTGGAGAAGCTGAAGCAGGACACCAGCTTTCCCTTGCACACCAAAGCTTTGTGTTAGCCTGGAAACTCACACAAAGCTCATATCAGATACTTAGTTCTCTCAGTCACCTGCTTCCCAAGTTCTGAAACAGAGAGCAAAAACCAGACAGAAAAGTTCAGCGAGGAAGAGAGAAAGAAAATAGAAAAATCAGTTAGAAAAATTGTTTGAAAAATTCATGGAAATATCTGAAGAGAGATGTGAGCATGGACGCCCCTTTCTAGCCTTCTTGAGCTTTGAATAAGTGACTGTGGTGTGTGGAATAATTATTATATGGTCCAGAATACTCATGAGATCACTTCACAGCTTATCAATCTCAAGTATTGAACCGGTACGACCTTAAATCAGTTTGTTCAGATCAGTTTTAGGGAAGCTTCATGTGTGGATTAAACCTTAAGCCATGCTATGTTCTGTCTGATTTTGAACCGAACCTTACCTCACTGTTTTTTTTTCAGCTGTGTATTAACCTTGACGAAAAGGATACGCTGAGAACATCTACACTGTTGGTTATTTCAGTAGACTTCAGTCTCTTGTTTCAGATCAGTTTGATTAAAATCGAGTGCTGTGGGTTGATTTACCTGTCAATATCAGTTGTCTAAGTTCATTTACGGATCAGTCATAGTTGATTTATGATAAAATCTGTCACATAAAAACTGTAGCTGAATTTATGTAAATTGTCTAAAGTAAACCGAACTGATTTGATCTTGTCCTGAATGGATCTGAGCCGAGCTGTATATGGTCTGAACTTGTCATATCCTGATCTATTCTGAGTTAATCTAAACTTCTAAGATTTTTCCTGAACCGACCTGATAAGATCTGATTTATGTTTCTTCTTCCAAACCGAACTGTTGGATTAATGATCTTGTGTACCGAAATGCTTTGTTTTAGGTTAGTGGTCGAGGTCAGTGGTGGGATCAACCGGATACTTCCTTGTGGACGTTCTGAATCAGAAGTAAAGTGTGATTAGCTTGAGATCTAGTCTAGTCTTCCTTAGCCAATCTCATATAATCAAAGGTGTGTCTAGATAGATGATGAATAAGTTATGAATGAGAATAGTATGATTGGGTACTAAATATGGTCAATTGATTAAATATTGTCTCTTGATGTATATTTAATTATGAAGTTTTTGCATTGTCTAAACACTAAAGAATTACTAAGAATAATTCTTTGAGGTTTCCCCGAGCCTCGGTACTTGTTCTCAAGCACTAATATATATGTTTATTATTAAGCTATGAATAATGTGAAGTCTTATCATATTCACTTTCCCTAAATTCCCGCATTACCGTAACTTGGTCCTGCGAATGGAATAAGGTCATGAAGACACGATGAAAGGGTCGCACCCTGGAGGCCGTGTAACTGCATGCAGCATTAGATGTTCGATCTTGGAATATCTGATGGAGATGATGGTTATATTTATTTTCCCGCTAGGCTCGGTTAGCCTTGATGGTTTTCCGAGTTACATATATATATATATATATATATATATAAGTTTTAGTGAATTGCGGGTATCGTGGAGCTGATTTTAAGATATGATTCACATCGATAAAAGATAGACCTCATATATATATATATTCTCGGTTAGCCTTGATGGTTTTCCTGGTTTAGCATATATATATATATATCATAAGTTTCAGTGAATTGCGTGTATTTTGGTGGTGATGTTTAAGATATGATTCACATCGATAAAAGATAGACCTTATATATATATATATATAATAAATAAGTAATATATTTCCTCTGCATTCAAATGGTGTTGAATGCTCAGGATTCTAATGTTAGGTTTTGTGGTGTGGGATTAGACTCACTGAGTAAACTAGTTACTCATGACTCATTTGTGATGCAGGTAACCAGTAGGCGAGAGACTTTACTTTAGGACGGAAAGGAACAGCATTAGCCAGAGGTTGTTTTATTGTCATTGCAAAGTAGTTTTAATCAATCTTATGTATAAATATTGTTTACCGAAAACTTCGAGGTTAATCTATAACATTGGTGTAAGATGCTTTTGAATGAATAAATATATAATTTATAAATAAGGTTTTTTAAAATACGGGTTCCATATGATATTAGTCCTTGTTCAGACGAACCAACTATCTGGTATTTGCTCGGTAGGGTTGAAAAGCCTCGGGCGATTTCCAATATGAATATTGGTGTTTTCTGATTGCTAGTCTAATGAACTCGGAAGTATTCTGGGAACCTTGGGTCGGCTTTCGGGGAGCATCAACTGTGTCATTTCCGGTCATTTATGATCGGGGGTATCACAAAGGTGGTATCAGATCATGGTTATACGATGCTAGAGTGGGACTTGTTTCAAATGTTTTTCGAGTCAAAATGAGTCGCAAGGATAACTAGGATATGCTGGATGGTTCTTTCATCTTAGGATAGATAGTCATGGGTAGTCACCTTATCTTTAACTTTCATAGCATATACACCAAGATAAGTTCGACGGAGTGGAGTTCACTTACCGATTTTTATATCTTCTTGCTCGGATATAGGAGACATAGTCGACACCTCGAACACATAAATGGATCTATATGTTATTGATGTCAAAGTGGACGTTGTTCGTAATGATCCGGTTCAAAGAGATTCGACTGCATATGAACACTCAGATGAACTTATTCTTCCAGCTTCTCAAGTTTATTTATCATATGCTCAGACGTACCAGAAATGGAGCCGTACAAGCTTGATTGATTCAGAAATTTTTCAAGCTTAGCGTTGGTGGCGGAGATAATTCGACTGTATTACAAGACGATGGACGCACCAGGACCATTCGGTTGCAACAAGCCATCTTGATGTTTTTGAAGAGGATAAAGAAGTTTTGACCAGAAGATATCGAGGAATGATTAAACCGTTCGATGTACACTTTGGATTGAGGAATATTTTGAATTCAAAATTGGAGGCCAACGACTGAGTAGCCATTGTTTCGAGGATTGCAAGAAGAATATGGAAGCATACTGAAAAAGCAAGCTTAATAGAAACAATAGTTTGAACGAATGTTCTTCAACAATTTGTATTGCTCTTATTAGAAATCTTTTAAACAGTCTTATAATGACCTGTTTAATCCGGTTTACACAACGTCTAACCTGACTTGTAACGGACCAATTCCTAACTAACAACACCTTGAGTACTCACAATCTCAGACAGACTCGTGATACTCTTTTGTTGAATACAAAGCACAATACCTAGGTATATTATATAAGCTCCTCAAAAGCGCACCTAACCCTAATGCACGCAATCTCTATATATACACACACGATTGACCGACATCCTATCATGATAGACACAAATCTCCATGAATCCCTCCACAAGATTCCTGAGATAAGCCTCCGAGATTCTGGATAGATATCAACTCTCCTTTAATATCGTGAGACCCACTTGACACACGCACACCTTCGTGTAACACCCCAGTCACTTCCTTGAATATGTGTGGCCCACTTAACACATACTACCACATGTGTAACACAACGGTTATGTCCTTTAGAAAAACAGAGCTTTCATTCTCCCCATTTTTAGTTCAATGTGACACTCCAAGCACCTGTGAACCAAACAGATAAATGCACAAGACACAAACACAATCCAGGGAACAACCACATGAATGATAAACACCAGGATTAAATCATTAATGCGCATTAGTTCAAAAACCAGCATTCATCCGACTAATATATCATTACAAACCAAAGTAGCATGAGAAAGAAACAGAAGAGGGAAAGAAAAACATAGTTTAATCATTCATTATTAGGATCCTCCTCTTCAGCTTCTGGTTCAGTAGTGTAATCTCCCCCTGCTTGAGTGCACATTTAGATAAAAAAAACTTATCGAATCATGTTAGGGTAAAAGAAGGAAAAAAAAGAACAAGGAACACTTACTCCTACACCTGAGTTGCATAGCCCGCAAACCATCAATGACCTTTTGAAGATCATCTGCTAAATTAGGGGGTTGCTCTGACCCACCTGCACCACGACCAGGTTTCTTATCTTTAATTTATGCCATAGGATGTCCAGTGACCTTCTCATCTCCCTTCTGTCGTGGAATGACCCGTTGAGCATTGATCACATGAGTGATTAGAGTTGGAAAACCAATGCGACGCTGCACATCATCCGCGTTGTTGGCCATTGCTTGAATTTTTCCATACACGAGAATTCCAAAATCAGCACCTTTCTTCTTGTGCAAAGGATAAAGAAACTTCAGCCTGTCTTGGTTCATGCTCGGGTATTTCATCGTAGGCATCCAATTTGAGCAGCAGAGTTTGTAGAGAACCTGGTTTGTAGCAGTAAGATACTTGGAGCACATCCATTCCCAGCGTTGATGTTTCCCATCCGTGAGAAAAGCACACACAGTGTCGATGTTTTCTGAGTACATGTCGTAATCCCATCTTCCAGGAGAGAGTTCATAGATGAGATCAATCAAAATTGGAGAAAGCTCATACATTGTACCACGAACAAAGACTCCACACCCTCCTGCACGTTCTTCAGAATCTCCAAGATTAGCCAAGAACTCCCAGATGATATTAGGTGTGAACGGATCAGCATCAATCACCGTGTAGATCATCCTAGAAGCAACCACAACATCTTTCACATTCTGTAAATTCTCAACCTCTAGGGGCAAAAACATCTGGACAATGAACTTCCTTTTCTTGGATTTCAAATATCTCTCATAGGCAGCCTCGGTGATGAACTTTGAGCTGAAAGCTGTTGAGATTGGACGAAGTAATTCGGGATGAGCTTGGGTCTCCTCTGCAAACCTTGATCGATGCATCTCATATCGAGGTTCCTTAGGGAGAAATGGATGACTCGGATCGACGAAACCTTCATAATGACTGTGATTGGATTTGCTAGACTCACCCGTGCCAGGATGTGGTCGTTTCTTGGAAGTTGATGAGTCTGTAGTGTCGCTTGAAGAGATCTCATAAGCAGGTTGAGATGAGTTCGTGGTGGTGAACTTCTTTGATCGAGTTCGCTGATACATGTTGTCGCCAGAACGAGAGAGCGAGATGAATGAAGCTTGCGGAGAAGATGAGAGTAAAGTGAAAACCCTAAGACACTTAGAAAGATCATTAGTAACACAAACCGGGCCTAAGCCCAAACCAATAAAATTAACCATAAGCCCAATCAACAATTTAAGAGAATATTCATTATGCATGCTGACTTGACCCATTATGCCCTAGAGTTAGTGATGAATACAATTGAGCATATACAGCTGATTGACAACTGTTTAACCAACCAGTTGCAAGTGTGACACATACATTCATCCATCTAACATCTTGATCACAATCTCTGCTCACATCCATAGCTATTTCTCAGCCGAGTAGCTGTCATGAAAGTGATCGTAGGTATTGTTCAGTCGATTCTCCTGTTAAGATGTCTAATGCACAACCTTAAGAAACACAGCAAGAGTCTTGTGCATCTGCCTCTTCCTCTACAGCAAAGTGCACACACAGTCTTTCCTTCCTTTTTTTTTTATTTATTTATCCCAAGAGAGCTTTGGTCTAATCAGGACAGAGATCAATTTAGTTCAAGGTGTGGTGACAACTTGACCCAAATAATGTATCCATCATCTTACACCAAAAGGATCTCATGTCCAATCAAGATAGTGATCGAACTCAGATCAAAGTGTTGTAGCACCCTGAGCCAAAACGAGTGTCTATCATATTGGCCTCCATTCCCTCTTTTTTTTTTTCTTTTAAACCTAAACATACTGCATCTTACTCTTTTTCGTGTGTTACACTCATATATACCTGTGTTTCCCTCGTTCTATCCAGACAGTGATCAACATCTCAGACATAAAATGTGATGCATCCTATTCCAAGGCGAGTGTCTTTCACTTTTGAACATGTGCACTTGACCCTTAACAAAAGATTATCAGCATTGTTCTACCAAACGATTTGCTGAGATGTGTTAGATCATAGGTGATAATTGGAGACTGTACGGTGTCACGTTAACATTTTATTAAGTGTTTCACAGATCAACAATCCCAAGGGCCTTTCGGAACCCTACGAAACTGTTATAATCTAGTGGTTTTGTAAAGATATCAGCGTGTAGTCTTTCAGATGCAACATGCTCAATCACAACAACTTTATCCTCAACCAAGTCCCGGATAAAATGATGTCTTATGTCAACATGCTTAGTGCGAGAATGTTGGATTGGGTTCTTAGTTAAGTTTATGGCAGTCATGTTATCACATTGAACCAAGAGAGGATCAGATTTCATACCATAGTCCACCAGCATTTGTTTCATCCAAAGCAATTGAGTGCAGTAACTCGCAAGGGAAATGTAGTCGGCTTCGGCTGTAGACAAGGATACTGAGTTTTGCTTCTTACTGTGCCATGACACCATGTTGTTCCCAAGAAAGAAACACCCGCCTGGAGTGCTTCTTCGATCATCCAGACATCCAGCCCAATCTGCATCACAAAAACCGGCCAAGTTTATGTTAGTTTCAAATGTAAAGTGTAATCCAAAATCAAGTGTTCCTTTGACATATTTGATCACACTCTTAACCGCATCCATGTGTGATTCTCTTGGGCTTGCTTGGTATCGTGCACACATTCCTACACTCAAGCATAGGTCAGGTCGGCTTGCAGTTAGATAAAAAAGACTCCCAATCATAGCGCGATAGAGTTTTTCATCAACATTTTCCCCTGACTCATCTCGTGACAACTTGTTTGTAGTGCTCATTGGAGTTTTAGCTATCTTTCTGGTTTGCATCCCAAATCGTTTTACCAGATTCCTTGCATACGTGCTTTGAGTCACAAAGATTCCATCATCCATTTGTTTGATTTTCAGTCCAAGGAAGTAGTTCAACTCTCCTACCATTGAATTTCGAACTCTTTCGTCATAGTTGTCACAAAATCATCATTCTTTCATATGTGCTTCCAAATATTATGTCACCAACATAAACTTGATGATTAGAATCTGCTCATTGAATTCTTGAATGAATAGGCTTTTGTCCACTCCGCCTCTTTTGAATCTTGCCTTGAGAAGAAATTGGGTTAGTCTCTCGTACCATGCCTGTGGGGCCTGTTTTAATCCATATATGGCTCTTTTCAACTTGTATACATGATCCTGATGATGTGGATCTTCAAACCCTTTAGGCTGTGTTACATACACTTCTTCTTGTAGTAACCCATTCAAAAAGGCACTTTTAACATCCATCTGATAGAGTTTTATCCTGAGTCTGCATGCTATCCCAAGGAGTAATCTGATTGATTCAAGTCGTGCAACATGTGCAAAAGTTTCATCAAAATCAACACCTTCAATTTGCGAATACCCTTGTGCAACCAGGCGAGACTTATTTCTGATTATATTCCCTTCTTCATCGGTTTTGTTTTTGTAGATCCATTTTGTTCCAACAACATTAGCATTTTCAGGCTTTGGAACAAGATCCCATACTTTCAGGCGAGTGAATTGTTCAATTTGTTCGTGCATTGAGTTGCACCAGAATTCATCCTTCAAAGCCTCAACAATATTTTTGGGCTCAATCAGAGATATAAAACAGGCAAATCTCACCATCTCCTTGAAGTCCATTTTCTTGTTTCGAGTTGTTCTTCCATCAAGAATATCTCCAATGACATCGTCAATAGAATGATTTCTGTGAACCAATGGTTGAGTTTGATGTTCTCTTTTCATTTCTCTTTCATTGACATCAGTTTCATTCTCTTCTTCTTCTTCTTCTTCTTCTTCTTCTTCTAGGATTTGTCGAGAAGTGTCAAATGGTGGTGTCACACATTCATTTGTGTGTTACTTTCTCTTGGTAGAAGCTTGTTTTGTCGTCAAACACAACATTGACTGAGTCTGAAATAAGCCTTGTTCGTGATTTATACACTCTGTACGCCATGCTGTGTGTAGAATATCCAACAAACATGCCAACATCGCTTTTGGAATCGAACTTCCCAAGATTGTCTTTATTATTTAAGATATAACACAAGCATCCAAAGACATGAAAATATCCAAGATTCAGTGTTTTTCCTTTGTACACCTGGTAGGGGGTGGTCTTCGTTTTTGGCTTGACATATACCCTGTTGATGATGTAACACGCTGTGTTCACTGCTTCAGCCCAGAAACCAGAAGGAACATTATTTCCGAGAATTAAGGCTCTAGCCATTTCTTGTATGGTTCGATTTTTCCTTTCAACTACTCCATTTTGTTGTGGAGTTCTTGGAGCTGAATATTGATGTCGAATCCCTTGACTTCGGCAGAACTTATCAAACAGATCATTCTGAAACTCACCTCCATGATCACTTCAGATTTGTACTATGCCTCCTCTCTCTTGTTTAAGTTGCAATGCCAAGTACTTGAAACTATCAATCGCATCAGATTTTTTGCGTATAAACATACCCATGTGTATCGCGAAAAATCATCAACTAGAGCAAAGATATACCTCTTTCCAGCTATGCTTTCAGGCTTGATTGGTCCCATTAGATCCATATGAACCAACTCAAGCAGTTTCTTGGAGCTAATCTGACTTACTTGTCTGTGTTGAACTTTAATTTGATTTCCTTTACTGCACGCACCACATACTGTGTCAGTTTCTCGTTCCAATTCTGGAACTCCACGAACAACTTCAGCTTTAACCAGTCTTGTTAATCCATGAGTATTCATGTGACCCAATTTTTTATGCCAAAGATCAAACTTGGACTCTGTGGCCGAAAGACACACATTTGTGCGTTTCCACAAGTAGCAATTGTTCCTTGAGCGTACTCCACACATAACTACAGTATCATGTTTGTCTGAAGCTTGACATTCCTTACTCGTGAACACAACCCTTAGACCTTCATCACAGAGCTGGCTGATACTTATAAGATTTTCCTTGAGACCACCAATGAAGTATACATTAGACAAAGGTGGCAAGTCTTCTCGAGCTGTCTTCCCTAAACTCACAATTTTTCCTTGTCCACCATAACCAAAAGTGACTTTTCCACCTTGAACTTGAGTGACTTCTGCTAACCAGTTTTGATCCCCTGTCATATGCCTAGAGCATCCACTGTCAAAGTACCAAGGCATTGATTCATTGTCCACGGTAGATGTGTAGGCTACATTGCTATGAAAGTTGTCTTCTTATGGTTGAATGTAAGAAACGTTGCAGTTAACCTTTGGTTCTTTGATGACTTGTTTTGTCTTATGACTCCTTGTTCCAGAGGTAGATACTTTAGTGAACTTAGGATTGTAATCTTGTTTCGCAATCCAGACATGCCCAAAGTGCTTAGGATCTATGAAGCACAGGTTTAACCTCCATGCTCTTTCAAGTTGATTTCTTCGACTATAGCAGTTTACAACCTTGTGGTTTATCTTTCCACAAAAACGACATCCATTTCTGTGAGTGTGCATTGTCTTGTGATGTGTTGCAGGTTCTTTGGTCTCAGTATCACAAATCAGTCTTGGAGTTGTAGCTTTAACAGATTATCCATGGTTTGGCCTTTTTGCGAGTGTCCAAGATAGCCTAGACCCCAGTTAGCTTTTGAGGGTTGACCAATAGATAATATATTCTCTAAATTATTAGACCCTGTGTTCAGCATCCTTATCTGCTTCTGGTTGTCAGTCAATTGCCTTTCTAGAAGTTGATTCTTATCTGTCTCTTGATTAAGTAATTCTTGAACCCGAAGTAATTTGAGTTCAAGCCCTAATTGAGTTTCCTCATGTTGCTTGACAACATCTTTAAGCGGCATGGCTTCAGTACTTGAGTCTTTGATTGAATCTCCCTTTCTGTCTTGCTTCTCAACACTTGGTTGCTCAAGTTCCAAGATATTCACCTGAGCCTTGAGCATGGCCTTTTCTTTAATGAGTTTGAGATTTTCGTGGCTAAGCTCTACAAATTTGTCGAATAACATTTGATACTCTTTTCTCAAATTTTCAGCATCATGATTATTTCCAGTTTCTGAATCAGAATCCGAGATCATTTCATGCAAAATGTCTTCGACTGAGTCTTGTGATGTAAGAGGAACAAAGTTCAGCAGAAGTTCTGAGTCGCTGTCTTTTTCAGACTCAGTGTCACTAAAACAAACATAAGACTTATCCTTGCTTAAAGTATTTGGACACTCACTTCTTGTATGTCCTATGCCTTTGCATTCTATGCACTTCAGCTCCTTTCTCTTGGCTAAGGGACATTCATTCCGGAAATGACCATAACCCTCACATTCATGACATTGTAGCTCTTTCTTCTTATTGCTTCGTGAGTTTTCAGTTAGTACCCCTTGACCACTTGACCTATCATTGTCATTTCTTGTAAATCTGTTTGTACCTCTTGACTGACCTTTTTCAACCCGTTTCATGAATTTGTTGAAGTTGCGAGTAATAAGACTGAGATTTTCTTCAATTCGTTGAACTCGATCAACCTCTTTTGCTTCAACTGTGAAGGCTATCCCTTTTTGTGTCGGCAGTTTCTCAAGTTTATAAAGTTCTTCAGCCTTCAATATGCCAGCAAGTTGGTCAAAACTCATAGTTTTTGTATCCAGAGCAAGATTCAAAACTGCTTTGTAAGCATTAAAACGCGGTGGTAGGGATCTAATGAGTTTCTTGACTAATTTCTTGTCTTTGTATTTTTTCCCAAGGACCGAAGCCTCATTAGCAAGAGAACTCAACTTAGCTACAAAGCTTCCTATAGATTCTTCAGATTCCATTTTTAAGTTCTCAAACTTTGAAGCTAAGTGATCGATTCTTGTCCTTCTTACACTTATATCTCCGTCAAAGTGATTAATCAAGATATCCCAAGCTTCTTTTGCGGACTCACATCCTTGGATAATCTTGAATTGATCAAGATCCACTGTAGAGAATATGGTGGTTAATGCCTTCGAATTAAATTTTGAAGCTGCCTTGTCAACCTCTGTCCATCTTTCTTTAGGCTTAGGTGCCAAGGTCTTGTCTTCCATTACCATCATGGGTGCTGTCCATCCTTCTTCGACTGAAGTCCATGCATCTTCATCAATTCCGCGAATGATATGTCTCATTCGTGCTTTCCAATGTCCAAAGTTTCCCTCATCTAGCATGCTTGGTTTTTGGACAGTCATCAGATCTTTCATTGTTTCCATAGCTTTTGCAGGACCTCAACCTGTAGATGAATAAAACAATTCAAAGAGGTGACCTGCTCTGATACCAATTGAAAAAGCAAACTTAATAAAAACAATTGTTTGACCGAATCTTCTTCAACAATTCATATTGCTCTTATTAGAAATCTTTTAAACAGTCTTACAATGACATGTTTAATCCGGTTTACACAACGTCTAACCTGACTTGTAACGGACCAATTCCTAACTAACAACACCTTGAGTACTCACGATCTCAGACAGACTCGTGATACTCTTCTGTTTATACAAAGCACAATTACCTAGGTATATTAGATAAGCTCCTCAAAAGCGCACCTAACCCTAATGCACGCAATCTCTATATATACACACACGATTGACCGACATCCTATCATGATAGACACAAATCTCCATGAATCCCTCCACAAGATTCCTGAGATAAGCCTCCGAGATTCTGGATAGATATCTACTCTCCTTTAATATCATGAGACCCACTTGACACACACACACCTTCGTGTAACACCCCAGTCACTTCCTTGAATATATGTGGCCCACTTAACACATACTACCACATGTGTAACACAACGGTTATGTCCTTTAGAAAAACAGAGCTTTCACATACAACATCAAGAAGGATGCAGTGAGTTGGGTGTTAAGCGTCAAGCGTCATTTCAGGAATGTTAATCCAAGTTAGACAGATTTATTTGAAGAGTTCAAGATGGAGTGTTTTCTACCAAAAGCATGGGACCGATTGGAGATTCCACTTATGGAGTTAGCACAGTGAGATGTTTTCGCCAGAAGGTTGAGGTCGAGTGAATCTGATTCATCCATTATGGATTGGAGGATGAGCCAAAGATCATAAGGACGTTATTTGTGGACTTAATCCCAAACCATTGGAGTAACTAAAGATTGTAGTGCTTAAGTTCTTGGAGGAGAAATTATAGTATCATGTGTATGTTAAGAGAGTTGTTACTGCCAAGGAAGATTCTTCGTGCCATTTAGACAGTCTAATGGCTAGCAGGTTCAGATCAAAGGCCAGTTTCAGACAGGACAGTAGGGTCGTGATTCTTAAAGTGTAAGGAGTCCTAGATTGCTTACATCATCCCCACTTTGGTCGTTCCTCTGAAGAGTAAGGATTTTATTCATCTTGAACTTGTTCGCAGTACAACTTGTACCTGATGTCTTTTACCTATTCATAGGGTACCAATTGTTGAACTTGTTCGCATTTCCCTACCATTAGTCCTGAACCAATTATTAGGCTATTTGGGTAGAGCCTACACTTTAGAATTTCTTGGACCGTCAAAACTCCTGAAAGGTCCAACCACAGGTTTGCTTCTTATTTCATTGTTTGTTGTGCTAATTTAAAACAAAAAAAATTATGAATAATTAAATAAATAAGTGGAAGTTTGATCAAGGTGTCGTAGGAGACCTTGTACATGGACGAATTTTTCCGCCCATATTGTGTTTGATTTGGGAACAACACATAGTTGTAGTTTCCAAATAGTTTCATAGTTTTAGGGAGGATTTACTTTGGTGAATTCAAGTATATTGTTAATATTCGTGGAAGTACTGGCTGCCATTTAGAATTATGGTATTCCTTCGCATGCCATCCCCTTTCCTTAGTACTTCCATTAGAGCGGTATGTTTCTATCAATAGTGAGATTGGCTATCTAGTTTCCGAGCTCAGTTAGAATGTGGTAGAAGAAAGAAGTCCTTGGGAGAATAGTAGTCACCGTTGACTACAATGGTATTTTACCAAGTGTTGAAGTGTCGCTCAAACAAGGCTTGGAGAGTTAAACATCTTTTGGGAAAAGATGAAGAGGGATATTCTATAATCTTGAGTATTGTGAACAAAGAAGATAAAGGAGCAGAGTATAGACGGCAGTCTGATAATCAGAGAATTCAGAGATATGCTTAAGGCGCCAGAAGGATTGTCGACAGCTAGAAGTAACATATTCAGTAGTCATCTTGAACTTGGATTCGCTGAAATAGCCTAGTATCTCAGCAAGTGGTTATGATCGAGCAAAGTAGCAGATAAATGATTTGTTTGGAGAAAGGTTTTGTTTGATTTAGTTCTTTGCCATGGAGTGTACCGATGTCAGTGGTAAAGAAGAAGAACTATAGTTTGCGGTTATGTTCAACTATAGTTAAATCAAGAACGTTACCATTAGGCTCAAGTATCAAGTTCTAGAATCGAAGAGTGGTTAAGATCGGTCGCAAGGTAAAGTTTTATTTCAAGGACGTTCGATGGACGCTTCAAAATTTAGTAAATGTTGCTGCTGGTAATTGGAATTTAGATTCTTAAGACAGTAAGTGTTAGAACAAAGAGTTTATGCAGAGTATGAAAAGAGCGCTACTATTACAGAATGGTCTGGTCCAATCTTTGTTTTTGAGATCCAAAATTCTTTGGATTGGCCATTTACCATCAGAATTTTGTTCGAGAGTTAGAAACCATATCAACCGCTGAGCTGATCGACTTAGAATGGTGTTACCTTGGAATGTAGTAAGAGGATTAATGAAGTAAGCAATCAATTAGAGGAAGTCTCTATGTCTACACATATCTTAGATTTGCATTATCCTAGCCAGCCATATATTATTGCATGGACCTATCATGTGTTGGTTTAGGTCAATGATGATGAAAGAAGATAAGGTAATCGTTTATGTATCAAGGGAGCTAAAGAAGGATAAGGTAAATTATCAGATGCACAAGCTGGAGTTGGCTGCAGTTTTATTGCAGATCAATCCGTATAGAATGGAGAAAGGATGCAAGTGTTCACTGATTCAAGAAGTCCTACGAAAAGAAAATTTAGTTGCTTTTGCTCTGAGGAAGGGAAAATTTGGTGTCGATATTGAGAAGGAACTCAATAATCATGAAGCTGAATCAGAATGATTAATCAGCAGAGAACATGGAGTCTCCAATATTGCAAGTAGTAAATAAAGATGGCTTACTCATTTGTATCCGAGGAACTCAATTGAAGAATGAGAACTTAGGGAAAACTTGAAAGGAACTTAATGAAGAGAATTTCGGAGAATAATATGAGAACTGTGCCATGTAAAAAATATGTAATAGGAGACGTGGGAGAAGGAACCTAACTCCTACCGGAAGTTAAGAATGATGATTAGAAAGGAGATGATAAGTGAAACGCGAGGGAGATTGATGAATTAAAGAAAAGGTATGACCATAAGGCAAATGGAAATGCCAAGGTTGTTAAGATATCAGAGGATGTATCAATACAGAAAGTCTAAGAGTCGGCATACAAGAGTACTCAATTGGTGAATAGAGCTTGAATAGACGAACTTGTTGGATCCTTAGTTGCTGGACAGAATAAAGAAATAAGAAAGCAATGGAACCAGATTTGGCAATGGGAAACATCAGAGGGATTGAGTTGTTCAGAAGATTATGAAGAGGGTCTTAGATAGATTAGAGGTGTGTAGAAGCTTAAGGGATATAGAAGGATTTCACAAGTGATGGTATTCAGAGACTCGAGGCTGTCAAAAGAAGTATGTAAGCCGTAGTTGATGAGAGTTATGTTGCAGTAATGAATTGTTATCAGAGTTAGAAATTGTTGCCATTCAACTATCAGTATGTCACCGTATGAATCTCTGTATGGTCAACCTTGTAGAAAACCAGTGTGTTGGAACAAAGTTGGTGAACGAAGAATCCTTGGTCCAGAGATTGTAGATGAGGCTGCCGAGAAAGTAAGGATAATTAAAGCAAATATGAAGAAAGCCCAAGACCGTTAGAAGAAGTATGCTAACCACGATAGAAGGGAAGTTACCTTTCCAGTGAATGATCTAGTCTTCTTGAAAATGACTACCCAGAAAGGAAGGGATCGGTCTGGGAAAGTTGGGAAATTGGCAACCGATTACATAGGTCCGTACATAATTATTGCTAGAGTTGGAGAAGTAGCCTACCGACTTGAACTTCCACCCAATATGCCTATGCACCCGGTATTTCATGTATCGATATTGTGTAAGCATATTTCGGATCCGAATATGGTTGAGCCTCATCGACCAAATAATCTTCACCACAACCTCTTTTATCGTGAAGGTTCTTTGTGGATAAACGAGCGTCGTATAAATAGATTGGAGAATAGAGAGATTTCTCAAGTTCAGATATTTTGGGGCAAGCGACAGAAAGTTGTAGTCGCATGGGAGGATGAAGATAAGTTCAAAGCTGATTACCCATAACTCTTCTCAGATACCCCAAATGTTCAGTAAAGTGTCTACTTGTATGTTTCGAGAATTCGGGGACGAATTCTTTTGAGGGGGGAAGAATGTAATAACCCTCACGAGCCAATGAATTTTTGGTCGAGAAAATTTCCGCTGGACCAATTTGGAGTTGTTCGACCATATTTAAAAATAAAATCGACCTGATGAATTAATGTCTCAACGGGACTGTCATGCGGTCGAAAGGACTTCCCTTGATAGTTTTGACCAATTGTTAATTATTATGGTCGAGTTATATATAAGCTGGACGAGTTTATCCAAAAGCAAGATGAGAACCAATGGACGGAAAATATTTGATCGAAAACTGGTTTGGAATACTTTCAGCTGCTTGCTAGTCATGTGCATGTCATGTGCTGCCTGGCTGCTTGCTTCCTTCCTGAACTGGACTTGTGACATGCACCGTCCTGCTTGCTTGCTTCTGTAGTAATGGCACATGACATACATAAGCTGCCTGCCTGCTTGCTGGCTCAGATTTATAAAACAAAAATTATGTGGCTGGGAAGATTTCTTCATAGCAAGGAAACTGTGAGCTGCTTGGTTGCTGGAGAAGCTGAAGAAGGACACCAGCTGTCCCTTGCACACCAAAGCTTTGTGTTAGCCTGGACATTCACACAAAGCTCATCTCAGCTACTTAGTCCTCTCAGTCACCTGCTTCCCACGTTCTGAAACAGAGAGCAAAAACCAGACCGAAAAGTTCAGTGCGGAAGAGAGAAAGAAGATAGAAAAATCAGTTAGAAAAATTGTGTTAAAAATTCAGGGAAATATCTGAAGAGAGATCTGAGCATGGACGACCCTTTCTAGCTTTCTTGTTCTTTGAATCAGTGACTGTGGTGTGTGGAATCATTATTAGATTGTCCAGAAGACTCATGAGATCACTTCACAGCTTAGCAATCTCAAGTATTGAACCGGTACGACCTTGAATCAGTTTGTTCAGATCAGTTTAATCAGATCGGTTTAGTCAGATAGGGAAGCTTCATGTGTGGATTAAATCTTAAGCCATGATATGTTCTGTCTGAGTTTGAACCAAACCTTACCTCTCTGTTTTGTTTTCAGCTGTGTATTAACCTTGAAGAAAAGGATCCACTGAGGCCATCTACACCGTTGGTTATTTCAGTAAGCTTCAGTCACTTGTTTCAGTTCAGTTTGATAAAAACCCAGTAATGTGGGTTGATTAACCTGTCAATATCAGTTGTCTAAGTTCATTTACGGATCAGTTAGGGTTGTTTTATGATTAAATCTATCTCATAAAAACTGTAGCTGAATTTATGTAAACTGTCTAAAGTAAATCGAACTGATTTGATCTTGTCCTAAATGGATCTGATCCGAGCTGTATATGGTCTGAACTTGCCATATCCTGATCTAGTCTGAGTTGATCTGACCTGCTAAGATTTTTTCTGGGCCGAGCTGATAAGATCTGATTTAAGTTTCTTCTTCCAAATCGAACTGTTGGATTAATGATCTTGTGTACCGAACTGCTTTGTTTTAGGTAAGTGGTCGGATCAACTGGATACTTCCTTGTGGACGTTCTGAATCAGAAGGGAATTGTGATTAGCTTGAGCTCGAGTCTAGTCTTCCTTTACCAATCTCATATAATCAAAGGTGAGTCTAGATAGATGATGAATAAGTTATGAATGAGAATAGTAAATATGGTTAATTGATTAAGTATTGTCTCTTGATCTATATTTAATTATGAAGTATTTTCCTTGTGTAAACACTAAAGAATTACTAAGAATAATTCTTTCAGGTTTTCCCGAGCATCAGTAGTTGTTCTTAAGTACTAATATATATGTTTATTATTAAGCTATGAATCATGTGAAGTCTTATCATATTCACTCTCCCTAAATTCCCACATTACCGTAACTTGGTCCTGCGAATGGAACAAGGTCATGAAGACAAGATGAATGGGTCGCACCCTGGAGGCCGTGTAGCTGCATGCAGCATTAGATGTTCGATCTTGGAATATCTGATGGAGATGATGGTTATATTTATTTTCCCGCTAGGCTCGGTTAGCCTTGGTGGTTTTCCAGGTTTAGCATATATATATATATATATATAATAAGTTTGAGTGAATTGCGGGTATCGTGGAGGTGATGGTTAAGATAGGATTCACATCGATAAAAGATAGACCTTATATATATATATATATATATAATAAATAAGGAATATGTTTCCTCTGCATTCAAATGGTGTCAACTGCTCCGGATTCTATTGTTAGGTTTTGGGGTGTGGGATTAAACTCACTGAGTAAACTTGTTACTCATGACTCATTTATGATGCAGGAAACCAGTATGTGGGAGACCTTACTTTAGGACGGAAAGGAACAACATTAGCCAGCAGTAGTTTTATTATCCTTGCAAAGTAGTTTTAATCAATCTTATGTATAAATATTGTTTTCCGAAAACATCAAGGTTAATCTATCACATTTTTCTAAGATGCTTTTGAATGAATAAATATATAATTTATAAAGAATTTTTTTTTATAGTACGGGTTCCATAAGATATTATTCCTTGTCCGGACGAACCAACTATCGGGTATTTGCTCGGTCGGGTTGAAAAGTCTCGGGCGATGACCAGTAGGAACGTTCGTGTTTTCTGATTGCTAGTCTAATGAACTCGGAAGTATTCTGGGAACCTTGGATCTGCTTTTTAGGAACATCGACAGTGTCATTTCCGGGCATTTATGATCGGGGGTGTCACAAGCGTGTTCTTCCGCATGGGAGATAGTTGATCCTTTCATGTGGTTTATCATCTATAAATGATGCTTTGCTTATAGTACTTGGATTTTCTCCTTTTGTAGGTGTCACTTAGTGATTCGTTTTGATTTTTCTCTACTACTGCTTGGGTGATCCACTCTCAATGTTTTGTGTGTGTCATTTAGTAAGTCGTTGTTCTTCTTGCATTCCCTTTGTTGTGGGTAAACTGAAGGAGTTTTTTTTGCGTGTTGCCCCGTACGTTAACGGCTTAACTTATCTTCCCTCAACTTATCTTCTCTCTTCTCTTCCTCTTGTTTATGTATTCATTAGAAGTTCATGAAGACACATGGCCGTGGATCTAACTCTTCAGAAGCTTGTAAAGGCACATACCATTGGCTCCCGTAATGGAAATTCTTGGTTTCTAAAAACTTGTACATGCACGTGGTCTTGGAAACCTACATAGGCATATAGCCTTAAATTCCTTTATGTGAATTTCTTGTTTGTGGAACCTTGTAGAGGCACGTAGCTTTAGAAACTTGTAAAGTTGCGTGGCATTAGTATCCATAAGGTTGTCTTGACGGACATGGCCTTATTTCCTTAGAATCTTGTTGAGACACATGGCCTTAGATTCCCAAGGAACTTGTAGATGCACGTAGCCTTGTGTCCCTTAAAATTGTATCAGGGTATATTTACAAAAAAAGAAGTATTAAGGTGGTGACAGCTTGCTTTTTCTGATTCGTAAAGCTGTTGATTCCTCAAGGTTACGGTTTGGTAGAATTTTATGAAGCTCGTAGCCTTGATTTTATTAACCAGTGCATCCTCCTCGTGTATGCATCAATAAGAGTGTCAGCTCCTACCTCTTGCTTAGGATGAACAACTAACAAATAGTAGGAATTGCGTCCTTTTGCATATCAATGGTTTTTGATTGGTGCAACATGCGCTTATTCAAGAGTGTATAGTTGTAACTTGATTTATTCCTGCATCCCTTTAGGATAAGTAGTAGTAAAATTTTGGAGCTCGTTTCCTTGTAAAGGAGCAGCCATAAAATTGGTTAAGCTTATTTTCTAGCAAGTTGAGAAGTCGTGGAGTTGTTAGATTTTTCTTCCTCGTAAGGTGAGTAGCTGTAGACCTTAGTTTTTACTTTCCTTTGTTACAGTCTTGGTTTTCTTTCTGCCTTGAATCAGATGTATTCATTTTTATCTTACATGGATAACCAAACATGGCATTTGTTAACTGTTATAAGGTCAGAGTAATTCTTTTTGTGGTGACTTATAGTAGGAACATGTATTCTCATGTATTCTCCTGCCCTTTTTCTGTCAATGGAGTGAAAGAATTGATGGCAAGCATGTTTTGAGGTAGAGCTAATATTTTAACAGTAGTTGCAACTCGTCTAGTTTTTGGGAAGTTCTCCTCCTCTTTTGGTTGGTTTTTTATATTTTCGTCAGGAATAAGGAACTTTTCCTCATAAGTTCATTCTCTCCTAGTAGGAACACGTAACCACTTGCTGCGTTGACTTTTCTTACTGTTGTTAGCACCATGTTTTCCTCCCTTAGAGTCGTGTTATGGGTTTCTAGCTGCATGAGCTTTGGGTCTCGTGAGAATAAGTCGCTTCTTTGCCAAACTGTTAGGGGTCGTTTTGGTAAAAGTGATTCGTGCTCAGCACTACAGAATGATAAGAAGAAAGAGAAAAAACCTATCATATTGCTTTCTCATGCTGTACTTGGTGATAAACCAGGAGATTTTTCCTTTAGTCTACTACCATAAGTATGGGTTAGTATACGTCATTAGTTGTACGAAATGGAACGGGAGATATGAATTGTATGCTTGTGACTGGCTTTTTATAGTGATGATTGTATGGTCTCCCTTCTCTAATTGATGGTTCCTACTGCCGAGAAGTGTCGTCTGGACATTGACACATGTCACCATGAAAAGTGCTTGGATTTATAGATGCATCTTTCGGTAGGGATTACCTATGTACCCTTTAATGAGGGATGAAGCTATTCATGGTTTATAAAATTGTAGACGCATGGACTAAGTGGGCATGTATCTGTGTTGGCATGTGGCCTTGTTGAAATATGGCTTTACCTAAGCCAGTAGATAAACTTGTGGAGTGCTATGATGAGTTGAGAACTTATTCTGGTTGTTAGTAATCACGGAGACTGCAATCATAGGCATATCGATGAAGATGTCTACTGGGTCCATGTTTCTACCTGGGTGGTTGTCGGATTAATGACCCATTGAATTTGACGAATTGTCATTATCGCTTTAGGGTCATGAGACTTACATTTATAGTGGACATTGTGACTCTATCTTAAAATTAAGAAATATTCATATGTATTTTTTAAGAATATTATATTTCATTTTTTCTTAAAAGTATCCTTAGATAATATAAATTTTCTTTTTTTTTCTTTTGATTTAGGGAGAGTCAACTAAATCATGATATATACGGATGTTCATACTTATTTGAAAGTTTTATTTTTACTGTGGGTATAAGGAATCATTTGACCCGAAAACCGAAAGCAAGAGATCATAGTGATTCTTTTCCTCAAACCCGTTACAAACAATTGGTGCCCACCGTGGGGCTGTCACAAAGCAAAGATTCAGATGACTCATCCAAGTTCCACCTCCGGGAACGAACCAGAGCCCACTCCCGACGTTGCACTACAGGCTCCAATGGAGTTCATGGACACCGTTATGACGCGTCTCGCACAACAGGAAGAAGTTCAGAAGACCACCAACCCGCAACTGGCCACCTTGGTAGCCGCTCTCGCCCTCCCTTCCAATGTAACCAGTAACCCCCCGATGATACGTCGCCAGCTATTCCACACTGACCCGGCGACTGGAGCCAAGGAACATAACCCCGACATCGCAGACACCGTCCTCGCGAACGAGGCCCAGAACCGAGGAGGGTCAGATCTAGCTACTGTCTGAGAAATCGCGGCTATTAAACTCTCCCTCTCCGAAAAAAGCTCAAAGATCCACCACGTCACGAGCTCTGCCCCTCAAATCGACCGGGTCCTCGCCGCAACGTCCAGAACACCGTTCTTCCGCCGTATTAGCGATGTACGACTTCGCTCAACGTAAAAGTTCCGTCTACCCTCTTACTCCACCGAGTCAGGTCCCACGGATCACATGAAGGCTTTCAATATAGCGATAGGAAGAGCCAACTTCGCTGACAATGAAAAGGAGGCCGGTTTTTTCCAGATGTTCGTTGAAAGCCTCACTAGGCCGGCGCTGACGTGGTTCTCGCGGCTCCTAGAAAACTCCGTAGATAGCTTCCGCGATCTTTCGGCGGTCTTCCTAAAACATTATATAATGTTTACTCGGCAAGGAGCGACCGCGTCTGACTTATGGCAAATGTCTCAATCTTTGACTCAAAGTCTCTGCGACTTTATGTAGAAGTTCAAAGCAGTCGTTTCAACTGTTAACATACCTGATAACATCGTCGTCGATGCCTTGATGAATACCTTTTGGGTCCACTCAAAATTTCGTGAAGACTTATACCGGCACCCGACGACTTCCCTCCAAGACGCTATCGCCCGGTCAATAATTTCATTCATATGGAAGAAGACACCCGAGCGGTCCTTAGCAAGCAGAACACATTGAATCACATACCATTTAAAACAATCAACACGTGACAAGAGCCGCGCCAACATGCGTCCGCCGAGAAAAATGACCGTAAAAAAAGTTTCGTATACCTTGTCGATGAGGATAACCTACCATCCTCCACCATTGCCGTTCGAGAAAAAGGATGGAACCACTGGGAAAGGGAACCAGACAATAAATCCCAAACTCCCTCTGTGTCTTCAAGCTCAGTCGACCTAACCAAGTACTGAGAATATCACAAGATCAGAGGCCACGACACAAAAGAGTGCAAGAAGCTCCACGAGGCGTTGCTCGCATCCTTTAGCAACGGAAACCCAAGGATCGAGCCGCCAAAACAAAGGACGAAGAACAATAAAAGTTGGAGCAAAAACAAGGAAATGAAGGCTCAACGACCTCATGGAAAAACACCGCAAGGTGAACCTCGCGATAAAGGAGACGTGGTCCCACCTTTCCGAACGAGAAAAGTTGATACCTCTGTCGACGAAGAGCAACCGAGAAACCGAAGGTTGAAGTAATTTTAGCCCAACCAGAAGACTCATCCGACGATGATCTACCACTACAAAGCGATGACCTGCAAACACGGGTGACGCGAAAAAACAATGATCTCCTGTCAAAGTGATGATCCACGTTCTCGATTAAATCGCAAGTTCCCCTGACAACGAATCCGATCTTCGGACGTTCCTAAATGTGTCAAGGGCCAAGCAACTTACTCTCGCATCCGCACCCACACTACAAACAAATTCCCACATCTTTGACCTGTGCGACAAGCTTAACTCCAGCGCGGACGAGCTGTCAATAAGGCTCAACCGACAAAATGATGGCGACTTACGAAGAAAACTCCAGCGCGCCAAGTCGTCCACGGCGCAAAATCCCGCTCCAATCCCCAACAACCTGCGGACTGCACTACAAGAAAAATGAAATAAGCTCCAACTGCGACTCAATGTAATTATGGGTGGTTCACCCCCTTGCGGAGACTCTGTGCGATCGATTAAAGATAATCGCCGGCGAGCAGTCACTTCTCAGAAATGTCCCAATCGGCCCGAGAATGGTCCGCCGATCACTTTCTTGGCCACAGACGCCATCGGCGTCCACATGCCGCATAATGATCCACTTCTTGTGGAACTCGGGATCAGCACATGTGACGTTACCACGGTATTGATCGACACCGGCAGCTCAGTTGACCTCATCTTCCAAAACACCTTCGAAAAAATGGGGATCAACCTACGCGATTTGAAACCTTCTTCCCCATCCGTCACCGGTTTTAATGGGTCTTCCGAGTTAGTGATACGAACGATATGCCTACCGGTGTACGCATGTGGAGTTGCTCGTACAATCAATTTTTCGGTCATAGGCACGGACACCCCATACAACGTCATTCTTGGCACCCCGTGGATACACTCAATGAGGGCGGTCACATCGACATACCACCAATGCACTAAATTCCCTGGGCCAGATAGACAAATTCATACGCTCCAAGGAGATCAGCAAGCTGCGCGAGACCTCCTGATCGCTACTGTCAAGCTTCAGAGATCGACATCTCACGTCTATTCAATCTCACAGCAAACAGGCGGTGGGCACAAACCAGCAAATCTTATCCGCATAAAGAAGAGATTTCAGAAATACCCATCGATGATGCCAATCGGAGAAAAGTCATCAGGGTCGGCGCCTACCTCCCCGACGAATTGCAAGGACGGATCGTCGAATTCCTTAAAAAAAATACATCTACTTTCCGCCTGGACAAGTTCGGACATTCGCGGCATCAACCCAGCCATCATAACGCACGAGCTGAACGTGGACCCTACCATTAAGCCGATCCGGCAGAAACAACGAAAGCTAAGCCCGGAACGGTCAAAAGCAGTAAATGAGGAAGTCGAACGACTACTCAAAGCTGGCTCGATCATCGAAATCCGATACCCAGAATGGCTGGCAAACCCCGTAGTGGTCAAGAAGAAGAACGGAAAATGGCGTGTCTGTGTCGACTTTACCGACCTTAAAAAGACATGCCCCAAGGATAGCTACCCGCTTCCCATATCGACATACTCGTTGCATCGACAGCCGGCAATGAGCTCCTCACGTTCATGGACGCCTTCTCCGGCTACAACCAAATAATGATGCATCCAGATGATCACGAGAAAACGGCCTTCATCACTGATCGAGGGACATAATGTTACAAAATTATGCCCTCCGGGCTCAAGAGCTGGCGCAACCTATCAACGGCTCATGAACCGGATGTTCGCTGACAGGTTGGGAACTTCAATGGAAGTGTATATCGATGATATACTAGTAAAATCGCTTCACGCGGCAGACCATCTAGAGCATCCACAGGGCTGCTTCAAAACGCTCAACGAATATGGCATGAAACTGAACCCAGATAAATGCACTTTCGGCGTAATCTCAGGGGAATTCCTTGGCTATATTGTAACGCAGAGGGGAATCGAAGACAATCCCAAACAGATTTCCGCTATAATCGACCTTCCCAGCCTGAAGAATAGTAAGGAAGCTTAGAGGTAAACCGGCAGGATTGCAGCGCTAAACCACTTCATTCCCGATCACTGATAAGTGCCTACCATTATACGCGGCAAACAATGACCCATCTTTTACACGAGTAAGTGCATGATTGATCATGAGACTCGTTATCCCACTCTAGAAAAGTGTCCCTTGTTGTTGTCGTCTCCGCAAGGAAACTCAGGCCGTATTTCCAATCTCATTCAATCGAAGTGCTCACGAATCAGCCATTGTGTACGGTAATGCAGAACACCAATCGATCTGGCCATCTATACAAATGGGCGATTGAGCTCAGCCAGTACAACATCCTCTATAAGAATCGAACTGCTTCAAAATCCCAAGTGTTAGCTGACTTCATAATCAAGCTGCCACTAGAGCTCGAACAAGACCTAATCCTCCCAAGCGCCAACTCGATTTTGCATGTCGACGGTTCTTCTATTACCAAAGGATCAGGATCAGGGGTACAACTTCAATCGCCCACTGGAGAGCTGATTAGGCAATCTTTTGCATTCGACTTCGCTAGTTCTAATAACGAGGCCGAGTACGAGTCCCTCATCACCGGACTTTGACTTGCTAAAGCCGTCAAAGCCAAGCGACTAAGTGTCTATTGCGACTTTCAACTCGTCACAAGCCAATTCAACGGTGATTATAACGTGCGCAAGCAGCAAATGGACACCTACCTCAAAGTGGTCCAGTCACTCGCAAATGACTTTGAGTTTTTCTAGCTTACAAAAGTTCCCCAGGGGAGAACGTGTGCGCTAACACCCTCGCTGCCTTAGGTAGCAAACTCTGCGACCAAGTCAAATGAACAATCCCGATTCACCGCGTATAAAAATTGAGTATCGACTTGCCCGTGGAAGGACACCTCTTGGTCGCCTTAATCGTCGAAGCCCCAAGCGACAAAATCAAGAACAGTCAAGTCTTGACTGGAGAACCGAGTTCATCGACTATCTCGCGCATAGCTTGTTGCCTACAGAAAAGTGGGCAGCTAGTCTGTAGCATCCCCGATCCTAGATAGTATCGTTAGGAAGGACCTTGGGAAGAGGGAACGAACAAGCCGGTCGTAAGACACAAAGGCAATCATTCCATTGTCTGATTAAAGGGTTAAGTCCAAGATATGATTGGGACTTAGCCAAGAAAACAAGGAAAAATGAGGAAAATGAGTAGGGACGGGCTATAGAAGAGCGTGAACGAGCTGGAATGAGCTCGGGTGAGCTTGGGCAAACTCGGGTGAGCTTGGGTGAGCTCGGGTGAGCTTGGGTGAGTTTGGGAAAGCTGGACCAAGCTCAGGCTGAGTTCAGTAACTCTAAGCCAGCTCGATCAGCTAGTGAACCCAGCTCAGTCAGTTGAACCAACTGCCTGGAAGCTCAACTCAGCTCGTTGGGCTGTTCGACGGTTGAGCCTGCTGGGTGGGTCAGGACGGTTATCAGACCGAAGGTCGGATCAGGTACAGATCCGAACTGGTCCAGCTGAGCTAAGGGACGTGTGGAAAGTGTGTCCGGTGGTTTTGGAACAAAGGGGCGCATATGGATAACCGCCCGGACAGTTTCTAAAAAGGCACCTTTTCGCCCAAGGCAGTTTCTGGACGGTTTTTGGCCGAGTCTTCTTTATATTTTAGGCCTGGGGATCAGTTTTCGACAGCGAATTTCCTATGGAAACTCACGAAAAGATCAGAACCAAAAAGGCAACCGAAGGAGAAGAATTAAGGCAAATTGGGAAGAAGACTTGATCGGAATCTGCAACAACAAATTTTAAAACAAAAAGGGACGGATGGCAAAGTCTCGAATGCCAAGAGGTGAGAGATGTTTTTGGTGTAGGGGAGGCGAAGATGGTGGATGTGAGATGAGGTGTGACTGGCCATTCGTATAGCTCATTCCTAGTCTTGCCTTGGAGCAACATGGTTCAACAGACACTTTGTTGGTGTTGCAAAACCAGTAAACCAAGATTAAGTTTTTTTTAACATCAGGAACACATAGAACTTCATTAAGGGCTAAGCGACGTATAGGAGTATTAAGAGTAGTAAAGTCAGAGTGTTTAATATTCAAACCAGAACCATACGCTATGACGACATCTTCACCTCCTGGATAAGGTTGATGCACTGCCAAGTTGTTGAGGTCTGGCGTTAGGTGATGTGTTGATCCGCTATCAAGGAGCCAGTTGGCTGCATTGTAGTGTTCTGGAGCTGTGACGAATATTTGCGCGAGGCTGCCATGGTGCATAGGAAGATGAAGACGAGGCCACTGACTTATGGTAATCACATGGAGGTTGCTGGATTTAAGGGCACCGGCGAGCACTATGTCCAAAGATGCTGCAGATTTGACACTTGCCTTGGTAGCCACGCGGAGTATGCTGCTGGTTACGTGGCGTGAATTGATGTTTCCAGGTCTGATGGGTGCCACCACTATTGTTGTTGCAACGATTGTTGTAGGATTTGTTGTTGGCTCGATGATTAACTTCATTCGCAGTTACATGAACTAAAGTTATAGCCGTCGTAATTTGAATCGTAGCCTCCCTGTTTCTGAGTTTTTTCATGAACTTCAGAGAGAGATGGTGCTAGATCGCAACCTTCAATATGATCAACAACAGTTTTGTACTCTTCCAGTAGGCCATCAAGGAGAAACTCAATCTGATCCTCATGATCAAACCGAGTTGTGAGTCCCTGGAAGTACTCATCAATGGTTTTGTTGCCCTTGGTCTAGTCCTTGACTTGTTGTTTGATATTTTGACATGACCTCGGTTAGGCTTAGCGTACGTCTCATACAGGAGAGACCAGATCTCGCTGGAGGTTTGAGCTGTGGACATGATAGGCTGGATCATAGTGGTGATTGCGCCTAAGAGTGCACTGAAGATTAGACTAGCTTGTCTTTTCCAAATCGAGTAAGAGGGGTTTGGTACAGTGTTCCCATCAGTAATGATTGTAGGCGTTGGAGGATGGACAGATCCGTCGATATATGACGCGAGAATCATAACCGCTAAGCAGGGCTATGTCTTGACGGCTCCACATCAAGAAGTTGGAGGAGGTGATTTTGGTAACATTTTTCATATTGACATTGAGGAGGGTGGGAGCTTC
The DNA here is from genome assembly GCA_905132885.1 of Moricandia moricandioides. Classification (NCBI taxonomy): domain Eukaryota; kingdom Viridiplantae; phylum Streptophyta; class Magnoliopsida; order Brassicales; family Brassicaceae; genus Moricandia; species Moricandia moricandioides. The sequence goes on from CAJHQQ010000449.1 coordinate 91,511, forward strand.
AGTGATAGTGATGGTTCCGTTTAATATTACCGGAGAAGACGGCATGTTTGTCATGAGAAAAGTTAAAAAATAGAAGGCTTGGCGGCTGAGTTTTTAGGTCTAGGTATCGAGTGGCTCTGATACCATGTAGATTTGCCAACTTGATTTATTGATTACGTAGATGTACAATATATACTGAGTACAATATATGATTAGGTCTAAGATATTTACATAACAAGTCCTCATAGTCTCTATCTCTTACAGTTGGGTATTTAGTTTGATAAACAACTCACCTAAATACTAGTGTCAAGCACTAAAAAAGAGTCCAGTAAAAGGATGCAAATGCAGAAAAATTTTAAAGTGCATTTGGAAGACAACTACTCGAGGGTTTCTCTACTGGTTTGTCTGCATCATGAGATGAATATATAAGTATCTTCTAAAGGGAAAGACACTTGCAAGATAGCCAAGTGAAGTTTCTTCAAGTATCTAAAGATGATAAAGAAGAACAAGGTTTTTTGGTTAAAGTCTGCAAATTCCAATGGGGCAAGGTCCAAGTCATTGGGTGGAGTCTGCATACAAGTTAATGTACTGCAGGGTGATTTCTACAGCTGAAGATGACATCAAAGGTACAATATTTGATGTGAAGGTTGCTGATGAAAGTGCTTCAAGAGTAGCACAAGAAGGTTGAACAAGTATTTATGTTCAGTATTGGTTTTGATGAACCGAGATGTCTACAAGTAATCTCAAGAAATGCAGTGAGTCTTAACTGTTGAGGTTGTTTACAAGTTTGAATCACCAGGGTTTCTAGTTAGAAGCAAAGGTGATTCTGTTGTTTCTGCAATTGATTCAAGTAATTTATTGGTTCTTATCTCAGTGCACATGAGTTTGAACTAATGGCTAGCAAGGGAATCTGATTTTGCAGAGAAAGAAGTGTGTTTCAGTCACTGTAATGGCGATGAACAGAAGCTATGTGATTGGAAGGGTCTTAAGCCATAAAGCTTAAGGAAATTCTGTTGAAGATAATCTGTCTCGGAATTTAAATTTGTTATTGGAATTTTCTGCATGGTTATCTCGGGTATTGAAGCTATACATGCATCAAGAAGTGATCATCACGAGTTGAGCTTGATACACAATTTTGTATCAAAGCAGGGTTTCACAACTGTGGTGATTTACGAATGCTCAGATGGTTCAGGATCAGAGATATGAACGGTCACAGTTGCTTTTATTATCGAGCTGCTACTCAAACTAGGTTTAGGGTTTAGGTGCTAGAACTACGAACACGCCGACATCTCTTGTGGCCGAAGCTCTTAAAACCTGTTGTGTCATCGTAGTGGTCTTACGCAAAAACGATTCAATAGGATCTTTCTCTTCACTCGCAACTCATATTTGATTATCTTGCGTTCTGTTATTCATAATTTGATCACTTTTCGTAGGCTAGTGTTGGCAATTGGGTTGTACCGACCCGCTTAGTCCTGACCCGCAACTGTCACAAGCCTTGGCGGTATAGGCCCGCAGGACTCCAATCTTCACATGTCACCTTCAACAAAAAGAGACCAAGATAAATGAGACTACAACATAATTCAATTCTATAAGGAAATAGAACACGTAAATCAGTCGTAACACTTTGAAAACCATCATATTTGATCATTTAGATTGCAATGGCATGGAGTTGAAACACATAAAGATTATGAGTTTGATGTCCGTTGCTTACATTACCATGTAACATAACAATTGAAGTTTATGGTATATCAAATCTTTAGTAAATAAACTTTCGCTGACTTTTTTTAATCTTTTCGCAATTAATATTCTATAAGCAAATGAAACATTATTTGCATCTTGCAACAAGAGTCTTACATGATTAACATAATTTATGAGTGACAATCAATAGAACAACACTGATTATTGAAGTTTAGAAACTTGTTTTGGTTTGATGCATATGCATAAAAATGGCACGAAGTAACAATGACAAATCTAAGTAATCAAATCCAAGTAATTTAAATTAACACCAAAACCAAATCCAAGTAATGTAGCCTCGTTAAAAAACGTAACTTATCGAGAAAACCCATCGAGACAAAACCTGACAAGGGAAAAAGAGAGCCATGAAATCCATAATTTAAATAAAATAGAAACATCATATCAGAATAAAACTTCAGTATCTCCTTCAACTTCATCATGGACAATGGATTCGAACGATGGCATCAAAAATAGAAAGTAATTAGGTTTAAAGAACATGGTACCCTAAAATATATGTTAATGTTAGTAATTTACCATGTTCATAAGCTTCAAATCATTTTAGCCAATTCCTGGTACATATCAGAGTTTGCACATTCTTTGGAAGTAGACGGCTCATATATTTGTTAAGAACTCGCGAACTAGTGATAAAGGAGGATTCATAAGCCACTGTTGTGATTGAAGTGTTAAGCAGATCACAAGCCATTACTGGCAAATCGCCATACCAATGAGTATTATCTTTCCACCACTTGAGAATATCCAAGCTTTCAAAGCGATCCATATCTAGAGCAGGTTCATCAAGATAAGCTTGGAGAGCTGTCTTTCCACTCGCAGCAACACAAATTTTGCGAAACGCAAAAAAAAAACCCGGCAGTGTTTTTTTTAAAAAAAAAAACTGTAAAAAGCAATTTTCTTAAGTTTCAGAATTAATTTACATGAGACTTACAGCATAGTTCTCCAAAGATCATTTTTGTCCTTCACAAACATTTTGTTGATCTATCTCACGAGAATATTGGAATCGGTCAACCAAAGAAAAGAGAACCACTTACCCAAGAAGTTGCAACTATTGAAGAAGAAATCCATCTTGATCATGAGGGGTGGATCCAGAAAAAAACAATACACGAAGAAGGTTCTGAAGTACATGATCAAAATGTAAATGATGAAGATCAGGTGCAACCATTAAGGAGAAGCACAAGCACCAGAAAAAACCAAGAGCAGTCTCAAACCAATGAGAATGAGGCTGAATAACATCAGGTGCAGCCATTAAGGAGAAGTACTAGAATCAGGAAAGACCAAGAATAGTCTCAAGGTGTATCCTATGCATGCATAAAGCGGGGGAAATTCCCGGGATGTCATCTAACGAATAACCTAGAGCCTTGCGGTGCTTCCGAAGTTTATTCAGCAACAGTGCTTGTTCTCTGCTACTTAAGTTTGCATTTATGATTATAGGATATGAGTTTTCGTAAAAGAAAGCATATTTAAGACCGGCTAGAAGTGGTTTGATGTCAATTTTTGGGTGCTTTTTCTTTTCTCCAGTCGTCGGTCACAGTACGCTGTCGATCGATGGCAATATTGGGGTGTCGATCGACGGGATTGATGGATCGAGTTTGTCAAGATCGACATTGAAGATTTCTTCTGTGACGTTGCTTGCCACTTGGTTGTCGATTCTCTTAATGTATTCAAAATTTTTTGTCATCTCCGAGTATATCAGGTCCAATTTTTCATTGAGTTCAGCAGCTATTTTATGGTTTACAGCGAAGACTTGGTTCATTTTTGACTTTGAACTTCTTTCGTATCCGTTCACAGTGGTGTTGTAGTTGCTTGTGAAATTTCTGGCGCTTTTCCTAAATCGTTAATCGTTCAGGTTCATCACATCAGAGAACTCAACTTGTTTTTCGAAGTTGGAAGGGGCACCATTGTTCTCACTGTAGTGTTGTGATAAGGTATCTCTGTGCAGAAGGGTTGCAACTGATGCTAGAGTTTTTCTAACTCGGATCGAGTGTTTCTCCTCTGCGAACATTGGTGGTTCCTCCCTTTTTGTCTTTTTTTCGAAAGCTCTACCTAAGGCTATGTTTTCTATCAATCTTTTAGCGCTTGCAGGGCTTCGGGTGCTGAAGTTCCCCTCGCTGGCTGTATCAAGGATGGTTTGATAGTCTAGGTTTAGTCCTCTATTGAAAGTTTTGATGAGTTGGGGTTTTAAAAATCCATGGTGTGGACACGAAAGTATGTCGCTTTTGAACCTTGTCCAGTAGTTTTTAAAGGATTCGCGGCTACCTTGAACAAAAGTGGATATTTCCTTTCTTGTTTCCCAGTATCTCTCCTCGTCAAAGAACTGGTGGATGAAGGCGCTTCTAATATCTGCCCAAGAAGTCAGGGATCCTGGTGGTAGCTGGTTCAGCACCTCCTGGAGTCACCTTCTAGGGAGAAAGGAAAAATTTTGCAGCGATTGAAATCGTCGTTCACCATGTCTTCTAGCATCTCGATGTGATCATTCGGGTGTTCAGTGGGAAAACCATTGAACTGATTTTTTCGCGCCATAATTAGAAAATCGATATCAAGTTCAGAGCTTCCAGCATTGTTATCGGATAAACGAATCGTTGACCTGTTGGAACAGGTTTTGCTGGGATTTAGGTATTCGAGCATTGGAAATTCATGTTTTACCTCATTCTTTGCAGATTTATTGATTTGATTGGAGATTTCAGCTGCCTGATAAATAATTAGTTGGATTGCTTCGTTGCTTTTATTGTTCAATGGTTTTATCAAGGCTACTTTCTTATTATCAGAATCAGTAAAGGTGTACTTACCTGATTTGGCTGATCGGTATCGATCGATGGCAATGGAAGGGTGTCGCTCGACAGCAGTGGACTAACGTTGATCGATTCCAGATGATCTCCGTCGATCGATGGTTGTTGTCCATAATCCATATTCTCTCATAATTTAGCAAACAGTAAAGTAAAAATCTAGACAATATTCTAAATGAAATCTAATGGCAATAGGAAAGAGTCCCCGACAACAGCACCAAATTTGATGTGGGGTTTATTTTCACTTTCAAATTAACCCTTATATTCCCACTTTACTCTCTCAATTTAGAGGCTCAGTGTAGTACTCATTGATAAAATCCACAGAGACTCTAAGATTGCACAATAGACTTATTGTTTTTGAATTAAAGCTAGATGAATTATTGCAACAACAATAAAAGTGATTTTAAGATTGATTTGTTTTATAAGGATTTAAATTTAGAGATTAGACTTAGGGGAAATTATTAAGTAGATTTAGATAATGCAAATTAATAGATTGCTAGGGTTTTATTGAGCATCGTTCTGAATTCAAACCTCAGGGTTTAGGAGATCACTCTCGTGCATCTCAACTGAGCTTTGATCGATGGCAGTAATACGACATCGATCGATGCTCATTCTAAACAGTACTAGTTTCGCGGTTTAACAAATTCTCCAAAATTATAGTTAAACTCTCCTTTGTTACAAGTTATTTAGATTGCTTAAGATAATTCCAGGTCATAACCAGGCTCTCGCTTTCGCCATAGAACCCTAATTTCTAAGATTGAGGTAATCAATTTCCACTTAGCATTAAGAGAAACTTAAACAAAGAACCAAGAAGATTACCCCAACAATTTCTATAAAATCAGCAATACATTACTACCATTAAATAACCCTAAATCCAATAGAGAACTACTCAGACATAGCAATAAAGAGCATGAATAAATTATGAAGAATTTGCATAGAGTAAATTGAGTAAAAAGATAAGGAGTTCAAGATCTTCTCTGTAATGATGATCAAATCTTTCTCTCCAATAAAAGTATCAATGTGTTCCAACTCTAAAACTCTGGTGTAACTTTTTGCAGCTACTAAGCTTCTGGTCCTGATGACTTCTTATGGATATTTTAGCTTAGAGTTTAGCAAAGATAGAAAACCCTAATAAATAGTCTAAATTTCGGCCAGGGATTTGTCTTGCAATTAATGAAAATTCTAGGTAAAACTTGTAATTTCTCAATCTTTCTACCTACTTCACCGTCGATCGATGCAGAGTGTGTGACGTCGATCGATGGTCCATTCATAAATCTGGGTCCGACTCTGAGTTTCTGCTGGGCAATTCTGATTGCTCCAAAATAGTCCAAAAGCTCCAATTGTTTCCAATAAGTACCTATACCTGTAAATGCTTTAAAACAATACCAAATGCATATAAAAGACTCTAAATATACTATATATATATCATAGGTAAAATAGGTAAAAGCCATAGTATATCACCATCGATCAACATCGATTTTCCGAGTTCATGGGAAACATGAAAAAAAAACAGCCTTTTCCATAGTAGTACCTCGGTATTCGATTATCTCTTCTTATCTGTAATCTTCATCGTGCTCTAGGTAGGCTAGATTGTAATCGAGATATGCGTGGTATGCATTGATCAGTTCTTAAGGGTAGGTGTCGATTGATAAGAAGGCTTGGGCGTCGATCGATTGTTAAATGGCAAGCTCGTCGATTGATTGTTAAGGCTGGGTATCGATCGATGCGCCTTCTTCCGACTCCTCATTGAACTCATAATTGCAGAAGCATGTGGCCACAAGCTCTTCATCATTACTTAATCCAATAAGAGTAGCTTTGGTCTTATTCTTATCAGGTTCATAAAAATATTCTGATCAATTAGAGATAGATACAACTTGTTTAGCTTCATATCGCAGATAGCTCCCACAGTGGCCATGAATGCTCTCCCAAGTAGTAGCAAATAGTTCCAGTCTATCCTGATGTCCATCACATAAAAGTCTACAAGGACTAGGGTATTGTTAATCTGCACTCGAACATCTTTTACCATCCCTCGTGAATTTACTCTTGAGTAGTCTACTAACGTGAAAGCATCATTTGAGGGTTTCACTATCAGCTTCAGCTCCTGTGCCATAGACTTTGGCATAATAATCACTGATGATCCAGTATCACAAAGGGCACTGAGATATTCATGACCTTTTATGAAGCATGGAATCACAAACTTTCCAGGATCAATTTTCTTTTTCAGACAAGTACTTTGCTTCATCTTCTCTCTGAGGTGATTGAACATGATTTCTATATCATCATCTGTCTCCCTTGTTTCCCTGAAAAACATCCACAATCTGTGAGTATAATAAGCTTCATCAAAAGAGATATCTAGAGGAATTTTAAAACTCTTTTAGCAAAGTTATCCATCTCCTTTTCATTGGCTTCTCTGCGTTGATGTTTGGGGATCATTTGCTTCCTCTTTGAGTGTCCCTCATCTTCTCTATCAAGATCAATAGCTTCAGATGTGTTTTTATTTTGTTCTGAAACTGTCACGGTCGAACGCACAATCAAGCATGCATTGAGGTTTGGCAGTCGAACTGGTTTCCTCATCTGTCGATCGATGCTGAGGTTGCACTGTTGATCGATATGTACATCACTATGTCGGTCGGTGCTTGGTCATCTGTGGCGATCGACATATCGATTCACACGAAGCCATTGATATTGCAGGCTTCACTGTCGATCAATGCTCATTGCTTGGTGTCAATCGACACCAATGAGAAGTTCCGAGTGACATGGGATTTTTCACACGAAAATTTCTTTCTTGGAGCTTCTTTCTCTTAAAATTTCTGCCTGAAATCATCATCAATCAATGCATTGACGTGGTGCTTTTGTCCAGCCTCTATTTTCTCCTTAATCGAGCTCTCATGCCTCCTAATGGTTTCGCACGTCAGCATCACTTGATTCTCCAACTTCTTCACATGGGTGCTGAGGTTTTTGAATTTGGTATTGAGGTTGAGGTACAAACCATCTATTTTTCCATTTAAATCCACGGTCATATTCTGCTGTCTCTCTAAAACATTGTCAACCATCGCTTCGATCTTGCTTTCTTGAGCTTCTGGAGGATTATGGTAGTAGGAAGATCCATAATTTATGTTGTTGGTTAATGGCTTTCGCTGTGAACTCTTATTAAAATTACTCCTTTGACCATTCCCATAGGAGTTCTTGTTGAACCTGGATTCCCTTGTCTCTGAAAAACATTCCCATCGATGTAGTTCACATCCTCTTTTTCAATCTCATCTTCTCCAGATTCTGTTGCCTCTACTTGCGGAAAAGTAACCTGCTTCTTGAGAAAATTTTGAACACTATCCAGCTTTGCCTTGACTTCTTCAATCTGCTCCTTGCTCACATCTGATACTGCAATCCAATACCTCTGAAGAAAGTGCTAAGAAGATGAACTTCGTTAAATCCGTGATGTGGAAAATCTCTCTGGTATGATTTGAATCTGATCCAAGAATTTCTGAAAGATTCTGAAGGTTCTTGTGAAATGGTAGCAATCTTGCTCCTTAAATCTTCTAGTCTCGCGTCATCAAAGAAGTTACGCAAGAAAGCGTTCTTGATGTCAGTCCAGGATTTCAGAGATCCTTAAGGTAGCTGCGTATGCCAATATGAAGCTTCTCCAGCAAGTGAGTACTTGAAGAGCTTACAGAAAAGATAGTCCTCAGGGACTCCATTAGCTTTAAAAGCAGTCACTAGATCCTCAAGTCGCTCCAGGTGATCCATAGGGTGCTCATGTCGCAACCCATGGTATGGCGTCTACGCTACAAGTCCGAAGAAAGCGGGCTTGATCTCAAAATCGTTTCTCTGAAAAGTTGGGGGACAAATGGCAGACCAGTTGGCGTACAACTGGTCTGGACGGTTGTAGTCAGCCAGTGTTCTCTGATAAGCTTGGGCATTAGCTTCAGGTTGAGCTACTGAAGCGTCTGCTTCTGCTTCTGCTTCGGTATCAGGGATTATAGCCCCCTAGTCGTCTATCTTTGACCTGATGCATTACGCAGATGACCGTCGAGATCACGCAAGTCTCCATTCTCATTCTCAACCAGTACCATTGTCGCAACCATCTGAGCTCGTCTTCGGTTGTCGATCGATGCGGGTACGCCTTTGTCGATCGATGAGGTTTGATCGATATTGGTCGATGCTCGAGTTCTGATGTCAGTCTATGATATCGTAAAGAATTGTCGGTCGATGCTGAGTAGATTCCATCAATCGATGCTTGTCATCTTTCTTTGTGGATCGTACGTTCGTGTTTCTATGGGTATGAAAATAGTAGTTATTGTCCTTTATTGCTCCTGGTACTCTTTTGCATGTACCTGAAAAAAACAAAGAAAAGAAAAATTTAGTAACTTGAAAGTTAAAACAAACCTAGACTAAATCCTAGAAATTAAATCTAATGGCGATCAATGCTCCCAGGCAACAGCGCCAAATTTGACATGGTGTGTTTATTGTTCTAGCAAGGTATGAATATCCTAAGCAATTAACTATCAAATTAACCCTAATCTTAAGACAGAAATAAAACTCTTGCCAAGAGGGATCATGTGTAGTACTTAGGGATGAATCCACAGAGAGAAATGACACACAATATATTCTTTATTTCTAAAGACTAAGGTATATATATATATATATATATATATATTAGTAGAAATAAATCAATTGAAGGTAATATTTCTTATCAGGAAGTATAGATGAAATATAGAAATATGATAATAATGCAAATATGGAAATATGTTATTAAACTAACTAAACACAAATGTAAATATGCTAGACCTAGGATTTCAGCCTCAATGGATTATAAAGAATAGGAGACACAAAATGTAAATATTCTAGAACTCAAATATTAATTATTATGACCCTTTAACTCCAACTTTCGTATGCGAGCAAAAAGAAAGACCATCGATCGATGGCTAAGGCCTGATGTTTATCGATGGTGAAATCAGAAGGAGGTGTGAACGAGATTTGATATGTTCAACAAGATAATTAGACCAGCTCTCGCAAGCGCCTAACAACCTAGATCAATGGAGTCTATTCTGGCACAGAACATACTCTCGTTGTCGTCCATGTACTACTTTCGAGATCATAGTTAGCTACTCTAGAATGCAAGCATTAAGCACGACTCAATTCATGGATATTAACTTAGCCTAGCAATCCTACTTTTGGTCTAATCCATGATTGCCATCATTCAACCCTAAATCTAGTTACTACTTAGACATAATTAAAGTAAGAAAAATAGTTTAAATATAATGCACTCGGGATTCAAACAAAAATCTCCCTAAGGAGTTATGAATCTTCTTCCCTAGAAACCTTAAGACTATGATAAAAAACTAAACTATCTTCTCTCAACTCTCTCCAACTCTCCACACTCTTTTGTGTGTAATACATAAAGCATAAATATAAAACCCTAAAATCCAGGTCAAAACTCATCCAAGGTATCTTCGTCATTTGTCTCTAACTTGGGATTGAGATCGGCTGTCTGTGAATTGGTTATCGATCGATGGAAAGTGTCCAACATCGATCGATCTTGGTTTTGTACCATCGGTCGATGATATGGTTGTGTCGTCGATCGACGACTGTGTTGTACTTCGACTCTCTCAATCATCAGTTATGGATTTTTCTCCTCTAAATGTTCCAAAAGCTCCAAGTATCTCCATATATCTCCAAGACGTACCTGGATTTGTAAAGAACTTAATACATAGCCTAGACACACATAATAAACCCTAAATAGAGCCTATAACATGGCCTAAAACTGGTACTAAATAGGCTATATCAATATCTATCTTGCTTCATTGTTATCCCTTCTTTATGTTGTGCAACTTCAATGCCAAGATAATAAGTAGGTAATCCAAGTTCACTAATATCAAAGTTGGCAGACATCTCTCTTTTGAAGTCACTGATAATTCTCGTGCTTGAACCACAAACTAGGAGGTGATCAACGTAGACTGCGATTAGAAGGAGATGCTCGTTGGCTTTCTTGCGGTATAAAGAAGGTTCCTTAAAACACTTTGCGAACTTTAATTGCTCAAGAACCTTTTTAGTTTCTCATTCCATGCTCTTGGAGTTTGTCTCAATCCGTACATGGGCTTGTTTAGTTTATAAACTTTATCTTTTCTTCCTTTAACTTTGAAGCCCTCCAGTTAACTTACATACACAGTTTCCTTTAGATCACCGTGGAGAAAGGCAGTTTTCACATCAAGGTGGTGAATCTCCCATCCGTTGGAAACTTCTAGCGCAATGATGAAGAGTACGGTTTCAATTCATGCCACATGAGCAAAGACTTCTTCGAAATCAATATTGTGTCTTTGGATGTACACTTTTGCCACCAACCTTGACTTGTATTTGTTTATGCTCCATCTGATTTTATTTTGATTTTGAAAATCCACTTAGTCCTATTGCTTAGTTTACTCGGGTCAGTCTACTAGATCCCATGTTTGATTTTTCTTCTTCACACTCATCTCTCCGGACCTTTTGTTCCATTGCCACATTGAAATCCGATGGCTCTTCATTCAAGAGTAGTAAGAGATGTTCAACTTATTCTCTGCAAGATATATGTAACCGTCCAAGTAACTTTGCTTCTTACTAACTCTTAATCATCGTCGGAGCATGCCTTTCTCAGGAATGCTGTCGTCATGAGGCAAATCCATCGCAGTCTCATCTTCTTCGTTATCTACTTGTTCCTCCCCATTATTTCTATTATCTTTAGCTTCTTCTCAAGTTTTTGATTCACTTATTCCTTGATTTCCGAAAGTTCCATAAACAATTTTGAACCTTCCTGGTTCAAAACCTTTGTCACTGCTCATATTATTCCACTTCCAGCTTTTGTTTTTGTTAAAGATGACGTCTCTGCTCACTATTATCTTCCTTGTTGTTGGATAGAACATTCTATATGCCTTAGAACCTGGCTCAGTTCCAAGATGTACCAGAGTTCTCGACCTGTCATCCATCTTTCCAAGGTGTGATGCCTCTGTTTTGACATATTCAAGACAACGAAGATATTCAAATTTTTAACACTTGGTTTCCTCCCCTTGAATGCTTTGTATGGAGTTTGTGTGTTCAAAATTCTTGTTGCAACTCGGTTAATAAGGTAAAAATCATGTCTCGCAGCCTCTCCCCAAATATAATTAAATATAGTCATATGTTTTAGAATACTTCTAGTCATCTCCAGCAAGGTCCTGTTACGTCTTTCTACCACTCATTTTTGCTGAGGCGTATACGGAGCTGTTAGATGTCTCTGAATTCCTGCTTTCTCACAGAATTCTTTAAACTTAATTGATGTAAACTCACCGCCTCTGTCGGTTTGAAGTGTTTTGATAGTTGTCCTTGCCTCTTTTTCTATGATTGCCTTAAATTTTTTAAACTTCTCGAATGCTTCTCCTTTTTCTTATTAAGAGGATGATCCACATGTAGCGAGAGCAATCATCTATGAGAACAAATATATACTTTTTTCTTTCAGCAGTGGATGGTATGATAGGCCTGCACAAGTCTCCGTGTATAAGTTCTAGTATTTCTAGGGTTCTATATGAAGTCGACTTAAGGACGACTTGTCTTGTTTGTTTCTTGTGCAAGCATGATTTGCATATCTGTTTGTCGATATTTATCTTTGGTATGCCTAGGACTAATTCCTTGTGTATCATAGGCTTCATTTAGCCAATGCTAATATGAATAAGTCGTGCGTGCCACTTGGATGAGTGGTTTTGGACTATTGACTGTAAACCCTGCGTGTCCACTATCTCCATGAGCACCTTGTAAACACGATTTATTTACCTTCTTGCATTTGCAATGAGAATACCATTACTGTCGTGAAGCGTAAGATAGTCTCCTCTCATTCTTGCATCACACCCGACTTCAGTAGCTTTCCCAAGACTGATAATATTATTTACTTGAAGAAATAAAATAAAAAGAGAGATCAGGACAAGAAAAAGAAGGCATTTGGGTGAGTGGGAGTTGTCTCCTCCGTACAACTTGTATGGATGACCCATTTAAATATATTCGACCTAGAGTGCCTTAGAAGGAAAGTCAAGGTATTGGAAGACAAGGAGAAGGAGATGAGGTTGTCTGGTTTGAATAAAAGAGTCAAAGGAGACCGTTGGAAACAAGAGGACAAGTGAAGGATTTAAATATAGTTAAAGTCACATGTTCTACTTAGGGAGCCATCCATTGAAGACTTGTCCCTTTCACCCTAGACCAGATAAATTCTTTAATCTTATTCTTCTTGTCTTGTATTGTATTTGATTGTCTTTAAATAATGTGTGTAAGAAGATCTCTGAACCTAAGAAAATAAATCCTTCTCTCTTTTATTCTCTTGTTGATTAAACACAACTCTCCCTCTCTCTCTCTTATCATTTTCGATCAAACACTCTCTTTTCTTTGTTCTTGAGTGTTCTTCACCCTGTTCTTCACTAAGCTTACATGGTATCAGAGTTTGTAAGCTCCTAAACCTATTTTCTCTTCTGCGAATCCAATCTACTCTTTATTCTCTTTCATTCTATCGGTTTAGTTTCTCAAAATCTCTTGGATTCACTCTATTACCCAATGGATTGAACTACCTTCTCTGGTTATTATTGATCAAGAATGCCCTTGGTGGAAGAGGTTTATGGTCTCATATAACTTCAAATGAGGTGCCAAAAAAACTAGCAAAGGAGAACATGTCAAGGAGATTGTGGTGGTAAATGAAGGCAAATGGAGTCAAGAGGACTTCATGGTGCTGTCTATCATCCAAAGCTCACTGTATGGTCCCATAATGGAGGCCTACTCTTACTGTGAAACCGAAAAGGAGTTGTGGGACGCAGTATAAAAGGTTTATGGAAACATATCCAACCTTAGTAGGGTCTTTGAAGTGAAGAAATCTGCCAACTGCTTGAACTAGAAAGACATGGAATTTAACCAACATTTTGGAAAGTTCAGAGCTCTCTGGGCAGAGCTGGAGATGTTTAGTCCAAGCACCATTGACACTACCACCTGAATGACAGGCGTGAGCAAGACAAAGTGTTTGGTCTTCTCCTCACTCTCAATTCAGCGTACAATGACCTCATCAAACATATGCTGAGGGAAGACAAATTACATACTCCTGAAGAGGTATGTTCTCAGATCAGAAGGAGCAAGGCTCAGTGGGGGTCTTTGGTGGTAAATGTGACTTGAACATGGCTCACAAGGTTGAAGCTTCAGCTAACAAGGCCAAATTCACGCCAGAAAATCAGTCAGTTACTGGCGAAAATTGCAAGTAGAGTGGTCACATGAAGAACTAGTGCTGGATTCTCCACCCACATCTCAGTCCACCATCAAGGTCCAACCAAGCCAGAGCACATGAAGATGTTCACCAGAATGTCCAGAAACCTACTCCACAACCGCATAAACAAAGTCAAGGGAGAGCCAGGAGTTCTACTGCACAAATTGCTGGAACAACCTCTCAGCTACACCAGAATGATGCATTCATCCGCAAGTCAGATATGGATGCTCTCATAAAAGCTCTCAAAGCAAACTCTGGTAACATTAGTAATAATGTTCATAATGCTTTAAAATCTCTCCACTGCATAGCACAAATTGCTAGGCCATTAATTATTGATCTAGGAGCTTCTCTGTGACAGCCTTCCCCGTGGGACCCAGCTGGCGCTGCAGCGCATCGACCCTAACCCCTCCCTTGTGATACAACCTGCACGAATTCACCCATAGGTCTCGGCTCACAAATATTTTATTGGAGAGGTCATGGGTTTGAACCTCGACAATAACCTATTTGTCAGCCGAGGCCTATGGGTGAATTCGGGCAGGTTGTATCACAAGGGAGGGGTTAGGGTCAATGCGCTGCAGCGCCAGCTGGATCCCACAGGGGAGGGCTGTTACTAGTTGTTTGGTTGGCATTGTTAACACCCGATGAAGTAACCCTAGGCTAGCTCTTTCATCATCTGAAAACCCTAAAACAACTTGATACTTTGTTTCTACGTTTTCTTCAGTTTAAAACCACCATATTGTTTTAGCTTGATATTGAATCTACAAGGATAAAGTGTAAATTGGTCCATTGGAATTGAATCCACAAATATTAAAACAACACCGTTAACATGACAGTAGCAAATATCCAATTTAGTATATCATTTATGCTTTAAGGAGTGGGAAAACTAGTGTAGACATTAAGAAGGAACTCAAGAATCTTGAAGTTGAATTTGGAGTGATTGGTTTGGCTGCCCTTATAAGAAGAGAGTGAATAGTTTTTAAGATTGCAAATAGTATCAAGATGGCTTACTCGTTTGTATCTGAGGAACTCAGTTGAAGAATGAGAACTTAAGGAAAACATGAAGGAACTTAACGAAGAGAATTTCAGAGAATAGTATGAGAACTGTGCCATGCACAAATTAAGTAAAAGGAGACGTGGGAGAAGGAACCCATGTCCTACCTGAAGTTAAGCATGATGATTAGAAAATATATTTTAAGTGAACCCAAGGGAAATTGATGAATGAAAGAAAATATAAGACCATAAGGCAAATGGAAATGCCAAGGTTTATAAGATATCAGAAGATGTATCAATATAGAAAATCTAGACTCGATGTACAAGAGTACACTACAAGAAAACATCGTTATTCTGAGGGACATACCGAGGGAAAATGAGTTCCTCGGAATTTTCTGACCAAAAACCGAGGAAATACCGAGGAAACCAAGAAATGTGGTTTCCTCGGTATATTCTGAGGGAATACCGAGGAAACCATGTTCGTCGGAAAAAACCAACGGGGATTTTAAAAATTCCGAGAGAATACTTACAATTATTTTTGAAATTTTGTTATTTCATGGTTTATGATCATCGATACAAAGAATCCTCAATGGTATTGCATTACATTTGTATGAGAAATGAAATACGGCAAAAAAATCGAGGTTTTGAAACCCCAAACCCTGTTTAAAACCCCTAGTTCCTCGGAATTTCCTCAAAAAATTCCGAGGAAATTCCGAGGAAGGTAATGGTTTTCAGTATTTCCTCGGAATTCCCTTGGAATATTCTGAGGAAATTCCGAGGAAATAGGGGTTTTAAACCGAAAACAACATTTTGCGGATTGAATAATGCGTATATAACCTTCATTAAGTGTCTTAACCAGATTATGAAGTCAAATTTTGTTGTTTTAGACGATAACAAACACTTTTACGATTGCATGAATGAAAACCACACAACATAAAAGAAACACTTATACACTTTAATAAACGTTAAAGGGAATACTTACAATTATTTTTGAAATTTTGTTATTTCATGGTTTATGATCATCTATACAAAGAATCCTCAATGGTATGCATTACATTTGTATGAGAAATGAAATACAGCCAAAAAATCGAAGTTTTGAAACCCCAAACCCTGTTTAAAACCCCTAATTCCTCGGAATTTCCTCAGAAAATTCCGAGGAAATTCCGAGGAAGGTAATGGTTTTCAGGATTTCCTCGGAATTCCCTCAGAATATTGTGAGGAAATTCCGAGGAACTAGGGGTTTTAAACCGAAAACAACGTTTTGCGGATTGAATAACATGTATATAACCTTCATTAAGTGTCTTAACCAGATTATGAAGTCAAACTTTGGTGTTTTAGACGATAACAAACACTTTTACGATTGCATGAATGAAAACCACACAACATAAGAGAAACACTTATACACTTTAATAAACGTTATTTCAATTCTGAGGGAATACTTACAATTATTTTTGAAATTTTGTTATTTGATGGTTTATGATCATATATACAAAGAATCCTCAATGGTATGCATTACATTTGTATGAGAAATGAAATACGGCAAAAAAAATCGAGGTTTTGAAACCCCAAACCCTGTTTAAAACCCCTAGTTCCTCGGAATTTCCTCAGAAAATTCCGAGGAAATTCCGAGGAAGGTAATGGTTTTCAGTATTTCCTTGGAATTCCCTCGGAATATTCTAAGGAAATTCCGAGGAACTAGGGGTTTTAAACCGAAAACAACGTTTTTCGGATTGAATAACACGTATATAACCTTCATTAAGTGTCTTAACCAGATTATGAAGTCAAACTTTGGTGTTTTAGACGATAACAAACACTTTTACGATTGCATGAATGAAAACCACACAACATAAGAGAAACACTTATACACTTTAATAAACGTTAAAGGGAATACTTACAATTATTTTTGAAATTTTGTTATTTCATGGTTTATTATCATCTATACAAAGAATCCTCAATGGTATGCATTACATTTGTATGAGAAATGAAATACGGCAAAAAAAGTCGAGGTTTTGAAACCCCAAACCCTGGTTAAAACCCCTAGTTCCTCGGAATTTCGTCAGAAAATTCCGAGGAAATTCCGAGGAAGGTAATGGTTTTCAGTATTTCCTTGGAATTCCCTCGGAATATTGTGAGGAAATTTCGAGGAACTAGGGGTTTTAAACCGAAAACAACGTTTTGCGGATTGAATAACCTGTATATAACCTTCATTAAGTGTCTTAACCAGATTATGAAGTCAAACTTTGGTGTTTTAGACGATAACAAACACTTTTACGATTGCATGAATGAAAACCACACAACATAAGAGAAACACTTATACACTTTAATAAACGTTAAAGGGAATACTTACAATTATTTTTGAAATTTTGTTATTTCATGGTTTATGATCATCTATACAAAGAATCCTCAATGGTATGCATTACATTTGTATGAGAAATGAAATACGGCAAAAAAAATCGAGGTTTTGAAACCCCAAACCCTGTTTAAAACCCCTAGTTCCTCGGAATTTCCTCAGAAAATACCGTGGAAATTCCGAGGAAGGTAATGGTTTCAGTATTTCCTCGGAATATTGTGTGGAAATTTCGAGGAACTAGGGGTTTTAAACCGAAAACAACGTTTTACGGATTGAATAACATGTATATAACCTTCATTAAGTGTCTTAACCAGATTATGAAGTCAAACTTTGGTGTTTTAGACGATAACAAACACTTTTACGATTGCATGAATGAAAACCACACAACATAAGAGAAACACTTATACACTTTAATAAACGTTATTTCAATTCCGAGGGAATACTTACAATTATTTTTGAAATTTTGTTATTTCATGGTTTATGATCATCTATACAAAGAATCCTCAATGGTATGCATTACATTTGTATGAGAAATGAAATACGGAAAAAAAATCGAGGTTTTGAAACCCCAAACCCTGTTTAAAACCCCTAGTTCCTCGGAATTTCCTCAGAAAATTCCGAGGAAGGTAATGGTTTTCAGTATTTCCTTGGAATTCCCTCGGAATATTCTAAGGAAATTCCGAGGAACTAGGGGTTTTAAACCGAAAACAACGTTTTTCGGATTGAATAACACGTATATAACCTTCATTAAGTGTCTTAACCAGATTATGAAGTCAAACTTTGGTGTTTTAGACGATAACAAACACTTTTACGATTGCATGAATGAAAACCACACAACATAAGAGAAACACTTATACACTTTAATAAACGTTAAAGGGAATACTTACAATTATTTTTGAAATTTTGTTATTTCATGGTTTATGATCATCTATACAAAGAATCCTCAATGGTATGCATTACATTTGTATGAGAAATGAAATACGGCAAAAAAAATCGAGGTTTTGAAACCCCAAACCCTGTTTAAAACCCCTAGTTCCTCGGAATTTCCTCAGAAAATTCCGAGGAAATTCCGAGGAAGGTAATGGTTTTCAGTATTTCCTTGGAATTCCCTCGGAATATTGTGAGGAAATTTCGAGGAACTAGGGGTTTTAAACCGAAAACAACGTTTTGCGGATTGAATAACATGTATATAACCTTCATTAAGTGTCTTAACCAGATTATGAAGTCAAACTTTGGTGTTTTAGACGATAACAAACACTTTTACGATTGCATGAATGAAAACCACACAACATAAGAGAAACACTTATACACTTTAATAAACGTTAAAGGGAATACTTACAATTATTTTTGAAATTTTGTTATTTCATGGTTTATGATCATCTATACAAAGAATCCTCAATGGTATGCATTACATTTGTATGAGAAATGAAATACGGCAAAAAAAATCGAGGTTTTGAAACCCCAAACCCTGTTTAAAACCCCTAGTTCCTCGGAATTTCCTCCGAAAATTCCGAGGAATTTTCGAGGAAGGTAATGGTTTTCAGTATTTCCTTGGAATTCCCTCGGAATATTCTAAGGAAATTCCGAGGAACTAGGGGTTTTAAACCGAAAACAACGTTTTTCGGATTGAATAACACGTATATAACCTTCATTAAGTGTCTTAACCAGATTATGAAGTCAAACTTTGGTGTTTTAGACGATAACAAACACTTTTACGATTGCATGAATGAAAACCACACAACATAAGAGAAACACTTATACACTTTAATAAACGTTAAAGGGAATACTTACAATTATTTTTGAAATTTTGTTATTTCATGGTTTATGATCATCTATACAAGAATCCTCAATGGTATGCATTACATTTGTATGAGAAATGAAATACGGCAAAAAAAGTCGAGGTTTTCAAATCCCAAACCCTGTTTAAAACCCCTAGTTCCTCGGAATTTCCTCAGAAAATTCCAAGGAAATTCCGAGGAAGGTAATGGTTTTCAGTATTTCTTTGGAATTCCCTCGGAATATTCTAAGGAAATTCCGAGGAACTAGGTGTTTTAAACCGAAAACAACGTTTTTCGGATTGAATAACACGTATATAACCTTCATTAAGTGTCTTCACCAGATTATGAAGTCAAACTTTGGTTTTTTAGACGATAACAAACACTTTTACGATTGCATGAATGAAAACCACACAACATAAGAGAAACACTTATACACTTTAATAAACGTTAAAGGGAATACTTACAATTATTTTTGAAATTTTGTTATTTCATGGTTTATCATCATCTATACTAAGAATCCTCAATGGTATGCATTACATTTGTATGAGAAATGAAATACGGCAAAAAAAATCGAGGTTTTGAAACCCCAAACCCTGTTTAAAACCTCTAGTTCCTCCGAATTTCCTCAGAAAATACCGTGGAAATTCCGAGGAAGGTAATGGTTTTCAGTATTTCCTCAGAATTCCCTCGGAATATTGTGTGGAAATTTCGAGGAACTAGGGGTTTTAAACCAAAAACAACGTTTTACGGATTGAATAACACGTATATAACCTTCATTAAGTGTCTTAACCAGATTATGAAGTCAAACTTTGGTGTTTTAGACGATAACAAACACTTTTACGATTGCATGAATGAAAACCACACAACATAAGAGAAACACTTATACACTTTAATAAACGTTAAAGGGAATACTTACAATTATTTTTGAAATTTTGTTATTTCATGGTTTATGATCATCTATACAAAGAATCCTCAATGGTATGCATTACATTTGTATGAGAAATGAAATACGGCAAAAAAAATCGAGGTTTTGAAACCCCAAACCCTGTTTAAAACCCCTAGTTCCTCGGAATTTCCTCAGAAATCCGTGAAATTCCGAGGAAGGTAATGGTTTTCAGTATTTCCTCGGAATTTCCTCGGAATATTCTGAGGAAATTCCGAGGAACTAGGGGTTTTAAACCGAAAACAACGTTTTTCGGATTGAATAACACGTATATAACCTTCATTAAGTGTCTTAACCAGATTATGAAGTCAAACTTTGGTGTTTTAGACGATAACAAACACTTTTACGATTGCATGAATGAAAACCACACAACATAAGAGAAACACTTATACACTTTAATAAACGTTATTACAATTCCGAGGGAATACTTACAATTATTTTTGAAATTTTGTTATTTCATGGTTTATGATCATCTATACAAAGAATCCTCAATGGTATGCATTACATTTGTATGAGAAATGAAATACGGCAAAAAAAATCGAGGTTTTGAAACCCCAAACCCTGTTTAAAACCCCTAGTTCCTCGGAATTTCCTCAGAAAATTCCGAGGAAATTCCGAGGAAGGTAATGGTTTTCAGTATTTCCTCGGAATTCCCTCGGAATATTCTAAGGAAATTCCGAGGAACTAGGGGTTTTAAACCGAAAACAACGTTTTGCGGATTGAATAACACGTATATAACCTTCATTAAGTGTCTTAACCAGATTATGAAGTCAAACTTTGGTGTTTTAGACAATAACAAACACTTTTACGATTGCATAAATGAAAACCACACAACATAAGAGAAACACTTATACACTTTAATAAACGTTAAAGGGAATACTTACAATTATTTTTGAAATTTTGTTATTTCATGGTTTATGATCATCTATACACAGAATCCTCAATGGTATGCATTACATTTGTATGAGAAATGAAATACTGCAAAAAAAAATTGAGGTTTTGAATCCTTAAACCCTATTTTCTCGAAATTTCCTCGGAATATTCTGAGGAAATTACGAGGAAGATACTTTCCGTCGGAATTTACTTACCCAGGAAAACCAATCCGCGTGAAAATTTTCGCGAACCGCTAAGTGTTATATATTTAATGATTCCGACGGAATACCGACGAACCCGTGTCCGTCGGAATCATTAAATATATAACATATCACTTCTTCTTCTTCTTCTCCGCCGCATCTCTCTCAATTCTCTCATCTCTCTCAATTCTCTCCAATCTCTCTCAATTCTCGCCGGCGAATCTTCTACCCAAGCCCACATCTCTTCTCCACTTCTAAAATCATGTAAGAATCTATGAAAACCTTGTATTTTTCAATTTCTTAGGGTTTGTGAGATTAGATTTTCGGATTTTAGGTTGTTTGATGGATAGTTTAAGTTAGGATTGTTGTTTTGATTGTTGTTTTTGTGTTTTTGGATTTATTTTTTGTTTTGGTTAAAATTCAAAACGTTTGTTTTTTTAAAACGTTTTTTGATTTCTAAAAACGTTTTTCGATTTTTAAAAACGTTTTTCAAGTTTCCAGTAATAAACTATGTATAATAAAACGTTTTTTAAAATTTTTAAAAATATTTATAAACCTTTTTCTATATTTATAAACAATTTATAATTTTTTATACATATATATATATAAAAATCATGTATAATAACATTTTTTTATTTTTTTAATAATTTTTATACATATATATATGTATAAATCATGTATAATAACAATTTATAAAAAAAATTATAATTTTTATTTATTAAAACTATTTTTTTAATTATTAAACTATTTTTTATATATTAAAACTATTTTTGTAATTATTAATCTATTTTTTGGTGAGTATTGTGATTATGAAAACGTTTTGTATATAAAATATATTTTTTGTATTATAAAATCATTTATATATTTATTAAATATTTTTAATATCTATAAAACATCTTTTGTGATTAAAAACTATTATTTGGGATTTAAAAATATATATATATATATATATATATATATATATATATATATATATATATATATATATATATATATATATATATATATATATATATATATATATATATATATATATATATATATATATATATATACAGGTCTTATGATGATCAGAGCCGGCCTCGACAGCGTCGTAGTCGTGGTGGTACGGGGAGCCACTCCATTCAGGGTTCCGTATCGCCCCACAACTCCTACCATACATCTCCCTCTCCATTTTCCTCTCCTGCTCCTCCCGCTCCCATTGCTGCACCCGCTCCTGCTCCTGCTCCTGAGGGTCCTCCGGGAGTGATGAGAGTTGCGGAGTTGTTCGACAGCCCTGTCGTGACCATCTTCCCTATCTCACTCCGTATCCACGTGGAAGGGGTCAAACATGGTAATTAAACATATTTTTTTCATTAAAATTTGATTCATTTTTAATAATTTGTTCTTTTTATTAGGTTCAACCAATCCTCGAACGGGATCAGCGCATGGATCAACCATATGATGTACTCGGCCCTCGACAAGGGACATCCGACTTTCACCGACTTCCCTACCGACAAGCAGCATCTGTGGTTTCAACAATTTGCGGTAAGTATTCTAATTTTTTACTTATATTTTTAATCTTTAATATAAATTTTCTACTAATTCTGTTTTATTTTCAACAAGAATTCAACTGGAATGCCGATGATATGTAGTATATCTATCACCACTTCGTCCATAAAGTTATGGACAACTATGGGAAGCAGATCCACGAGTGGAAGAAGAATTGGGAAAAAACAAGGTTGGTTTTTATTTATTAAACAATTTTTTAATTTAATAAAATATTTTTTAATTTATTTAACAATTTTTTTTTATTAAAAGGTCTCAAAGTCGATGAACCTCACGGTCTGGCAGGAGTTGGGTGTGCATTGGAGTAAGGATAAGACGAAAGAAACTTCTTCCACCAACCGCAGGAGCGAGCGTAAAGGGAAAGCCGTCTTCAAGCATAACTTGGGTGCTCAATCTATTGCCACTCTGGGGGATTGCATGGTAAGCTACTCGCTTTTTTTTCTATTATTTAAGTTTTTATATTTTATTTTTTACGCATTTCTTCTAATTACTAATGTTTGTTTAATTTATGTTTTTTTCAAGGCGGAAGAAAATGAGGGCGAGCCGGTTGATGATCTCGCCCTAATGAAGAGGGCGTATACCAACAAGAAGACCGGCCAGAGTGATGATGGTGTTGTGAGGGATGTGGTCACCCTGATCGACACTCAGGTGGAAGACGAAGTGTCTCAGCTTCAAACCAAGGATGACGATTCGATGGGTTTGACCTACTTGCCTCGGGTTCGGATCAACGAAATCGTTGAATCGGTAAGTTCTTTTTTAAAGTTCAATTCATCTTTTCTATTATTTAATTTTGGCACTTTTCTATTTCAGTCGGTTCCAAAGAAGAAGGGACGTTTGTTCGATTTGGGTCGTCGGTCCCGGTCGGTTCCGTATTCTGCTGCACCACCGCCATTTGTTGATCCAGAAGTACTTATGGGTCAGTTGCAGGACAAGGATGATCGCATATATGCGTTGGAGACCCATATGGCGACTCAACAGGCGGGCTTTGAGGCATAGAGGAAGCTGAACGAGCAAATGATGGAGATGATGAGGAGGTTGCACCCGAACGAGGTGTTCCCGAGCATGCCAGATCCGAACGCCCAAAACCCGTAGTTTTTTTTTCAAAAACTCGGAATGTTTTATTTTTATTTGTACGACTTTGAATTTTATATAATATGTTTTCAATTTTATACATGATAAAAGCTTGACCAACTTGTCCATATATAAATCCGATTAGGTTGCTAGTATAAACCATGATGCTTGCGTGATTGTTTTGATTGATACTTGCTTGATTGTTTGAATTTAGGTTATAAGACGTGCATCATAAACTGTATTGGCCGCATGGCATGCATAAGCATATAGTAACCAATTACTAGGTTATCTTATTTGGTCATGAAACTTGTTTAATGAACTTATAACATCTAATGACCTAATTATAAAACTATATGATGTCAGATGTCGAAAATCAACAACCTGGACTTTGCTGCCCTAAATCTCTCTTGAGATAACTATCTACAATGGGCACTTCATGCTAAGATCATATTGAAATCTAAAGGACTCGGTGAATTTATTACCGAGGATAACAATGAAAGTGAAAAGGATAGATACATGGCTATCCTAATTATACACCATCATCTTGCGGAGAGTCTCAAAGATCAATACTTAACGATTGAGAATCCATTAGACCTTTGGACAGAATTAAAAGTAAGATATGATCACCAAAGAACTGTGATCTTACCAAAGGCTATGTATGATTGGAGGAATCTCAGAATCTAGGATTATAAGTCCGTGGACGAATATAACTCGGCCCTATTCAAAATAGTTTCTAAATAGAAACTGTGTGGTGAAAAGATAACGGATAAGGATATGTTAGAAAAGACCTTTTCCACCTTCCACATAAGTAATGTGTTGTTACAACAAAAATATCGAGAAAAGGGCTTTAAGACATATGCAAATCTAATGTCATGTCTATTGCTTACTGAGCAAAATAATGAGTTACTAATGAGAAACAGTGAACTGAGACCTCCCGGATCAACCCCACTACCTGAATCTAACGTGGCCGCAGATGAAAAGAAAGAATCTCATCGTGGCCGCAAATGAAAAGAAAGAATCTCAGTTCGTGGAATATGGCGTGGACGTGGCCGATCCTTTGGCCACAGCCAAGGAAATCACTACAGTCGAAACCCTTAGGGCCGAGATAACTTTGGCCGTGGAAATCAATATGGCTGAGACCATTATGGTCGCGATAGACCCAACTTTGGCCGTGGTCAAGGTAGAGGCCGTGGTATCTTTCCTAAACCACAACCCTCGACCATGAACAACAAATCCGTATTTCATAGATGTGGGATGGAAAACCATTGGGCAAAGACATGTATAACTCCTAAACATCTTGTTGATCTTTATCAAGAAAACCTGAAAGGAAAGAACCCTGAAGCCCATATGGTCTACAAAGATGGTGAAGAAGATTTCGACCATGACAAAGATGATCTCTTAGAATATGAAACATCTGATTGTCTAAAAGAGTCCAGTTGATTTCGACATCATAAAACTTTAGTTTTTATTTTCTTTGTGTTTTCCTTATTATTTTGAATTTGTTTCTTTGTTTGCTTGAACTTAATGAATGAATGATTTCGATATAAATTGCCAGCATAAGTACCATTGCGGGTATAACCAGTTTAATAGAACTGATGCATTACATTCACCCAGCTCTAAGAGAAGCCTATTGAGTTTCAAAGATATAAGAATGAATGGTTTCCATATTGAAACAAAGGGCGAAGGACATAAAGAGTACCTTCAGATAATAGAAATGGCCCAAGGCAATAAGAAAATCTTAGAGACTATACCCGCATACTCTACTGGTCTTTACTATTCCAAGATCAGTATGATAGAGGCTAATGCCATGGTAAAAGATATGCTTATCGATTTCACTACTTGGCACGACCGGCTTGGCTATCCCCGGTCTAACATGATGCGAAAACTCATACTAAATACAAATGGACACACATTGAAATCAAAGAGAGTTATCCCTAAGAATCTCACGTGTGTAGCATGTACACAAGGGAAACTCATTATTCGGCCATCACCAGTAAAGGTGACTAAGGAAACGATAAAACTTTCTGGAAAGGATACAAGGTGACATTTGCAGACCAATACACCCACCATGTGGGACGTTTAGATATTTTATGGTCCTTATTGATGCATCCACGAGATGTTCACATGTATGTTTATTATCAACCCGGAATTTGGCGTTTGCGAGGTTACTTGCTCAGATAATAAGATTAAGAGCACACTTTCCAGTTTTTCCATTAAAGAATATACGTCTAGATAATGCTGGTGAATTCACGTCCCAAGCGTCTAATGCTTATTGTATGTACATGGGGGTAAGTGTAGAAAATTCTGTGGCACATGTACATACACAAAACGATCTGGCCTAGTCTTTTATAAAACATATACAACTTATAGCCAGACCATTTCTTATGAGATCAAAGCTCCCGATCTCAGCTTGGGGACATGCGGTTTTACATGCAGCCGAGTTGATTCGCATCAGGCCATCTAGTGAGCATAGATATTCCCCATCACAATTACTAACGGGTCATGAGCCAGACATTTCCCATCTTAAGACATTTGGATGTGCCGTCTATACACCAATTGCACCACCACAGAGAACAAAGATGGGACCTCAAAGGAGGATGGGGATATATGTTAGATATGAATCTCCCACGATAATAAAGTACCTTGAACAAATCACGGGTGATATGCTTAAGGCCAGGTACACGGATTGTCGTTTTGATGAATCCGACTATCCAACATTAGGGGGAGATAAGAATAAGCTGGTAAAAGAAATAACATGGAATCAAACATCCTTAACATGGCAAGATCCTCGGACTCAAGAATGTGATTTAGAAGTCCAAAAGATGATACATTTACAAAATCTAGCTAACCAATTGCCAGATTCCTTTGCTGACCCGAATAGAGTAACTAAATCGTATATACCAGGTATGAATTCACCAATACGAATTGATGTCCAAGAGGGACACGGTCAAATGGCTACAGAGTCTCTGGCACGGTTAAAACATGGTAGACCAAAAGGTTCTAAAGATAAGAAACCTCGGAAACTAAAGAAAGGTGCAGAAAATGAAACCGAGGATACGAAAACCACATACATGGGCGAGCCTAAGGTACCTGAAAATGATGTTTGGGACGCCAAACTTCAGGGTACTGAAGGTCGTGATAATAATGAGATCTCAATGAACTATCTCATGTCTAGAGTCAAATGGAACAGAAAGAATGTCAACATTAATGTAATATTTGCATGCAAAGTAGCACTTGAACATATGGATATAAATGAGGATATATCTTAGAGAGCACTCGACAATCAGAATGGTTGAAATGGAAAGAAGCTATAAACGTGGACTTAAATTCTTGTAAGAGAGGAAAGGTATTTGGTCCTATAATTCAGACACCTTTAGATGTTATACCAGTGGGATACAAATGGGTCTTTGTGAGAAAAAGAAATGAGAATGGTGAAATCGTGAGATATAAAGCACGGCTAGTTGCACAAGGATTCACGCAAAGACCAGGAATAGATTATGAGGAGACGTACTCCCCTGTGGTGGATGCAACAACGTTTAGATTCTTAATAAGTCAGGCTGTAAAAGTGAAATTAGACTTGCGGTTAATGGATGTCGTAACCGCCTACGTATATGGTCCCCTGGATAACGAGATATATATATGAGAGTCCCAGAGGGTATTGAATGGCCGAACACTGCAGGTTCTCGAGAACAATATTGTATAGATTGAATAAAGTGCTTTATTGTTTAAAACAATCAGGTCGAATGTGGTACAACAGACTAAGTGAGTACCTAGTTAAAGAGGGCTATAAAAATTTGAAATGAAAGACCTAGGCAAAACGAAATTCTGTTTGGGATTACAACTTGAGTACATTAACAATGGAATCCTTATGCATCAAATGTCATATATTGAAAAAGTACTCAAACGTTTTAATATGGACCAGTCTCACCCATTGTGAAGACCCATGGTAGTGAGGTCTCTTGGGCTGGACACGGATCCGTTTGGTCCCAAGAAGGACGATGAACAAGTCCTTGGTACGGAAGTGCCATATCTAAGTGCCATTGGAGCTTTAATGTATCTGGCGAGCCACAAAAGGCCAGATATAAGTTTTGTCGTTAACCTACTATCTAGGTTTAGCTCATGTCCGACCCAAAGGCATTGGAACGGAATTAAACACATACTTTGTTATTTACAAGGAACTAAAGATTTAGGTTTGTTTTATACAAACCAAACTAACCAACCCAAAGAGGGGTTAATTGGTTTTGCTGGTGCAGGTTTTCTATCAGATCCACATAATGCAAGATCACAAACATGTTATGTGTTGATTTATGGTGGTACGGCTATATCATGGAAATCTAAGAAGCAGACGATGGCAGATACTTCATCCAACCATTCCGAGATTTTGGAAATACATGAAGCCAACCGAGAGTATGTTTGGCTACGGTCGATTACTCAACATATTATGGTCGATGGTGGTTTGTCTGAAGGCAAGGAAGATCCGACCATATTGTATGAAAACAATGCGGCTTGCATAGCTTAATTGAAAGATGGATACATCAAAGGATATAGGACGAAGCACATATTGCCCAAGTTCTTCTTTACCCATGAGTTGCAAAAGGCTAAGGAGGTTCAAGTGGTACAAGTACGGTCAAGTGAGAATTCAGCCGACCTATTCACCAAATCATTGCCAACCTCTACGTTCAGGAAGTCAATACATCAGATAGGAATGCGTCGAGTGAAAGTTCTTCAATGATGCACAAAACAGGGGAGTAATACGGTTGTACTCTTTTTCCTTCACCTTTGTTTTATCCCAAAAGGGTTTTACTGGTAAGGTTTCAACGAGGCAACATACCAAACGTATTACGAGCTCTATATGGTTATAACATCCAAGGGGGAGCGTTGTAAACCATTTGGTGTGGATGCAATAACCATATGGTCCAGCCGGTTTATCCTATGGTCGACGAGTGAACCTAGTCCTAGATGGTTTGGGTTTGGCCAAGATGTTCCTAATCCTAGTTGGTATATGTTTATGTAAACCCATTACATGTTGGTTTATGATTTGTATTTATCCTATTCTATGTTGGTTTATGATCATGTAATTCCATATATGTAAAGGACACCTATTGATTGATATGAATAAGAAACACACGCATTCCCCCATACTTTTACAACAAAAAATTCAAAGTTCAGGTATTTTGAGAAAGCAATAAAGAGTTGCTCCGACACGGAAAGACTGAGATAAATTCCAGGGTGATTATTCAGAACTCATTGAAGAGACTCTAGTGTCCATTAAAGTGGGTACTTCTATGTTTTCAGAACTCGGGGATGAATTCTTTTGAGCGGGGAAGAATGTAATGACCTTCACGACACGATAGGATTTTGGTCGAGAAAATTCTGTAAGATCAGTTTGAAGATTGGTCGATCATAATTAAAAATAAAATCGATCCAGTGAATTTATATCTCTACGGGACTGTCTTGTATTCGAAAGACCTTCCCTCGATAGTTCTGGTCGAGTGTTAATTATTATGGTCAATTTTTATTCAAGTTGGGCGAGTTTATCCTAAGCAGGACGAGAACTAAAGGACGAGGAACATTTGGTCGAAACTGTTCAAAATTATCGACCAGACTCATAATTGTTACTGATCTGTTTTCTTCCTTTACCTCTTCAGTTTTGTGGGAACCAAAATTCACACCGTCGATTTCCATAATCGGAAGAAAACCAGGAAACCCTAACTTCCCTTGAGGTCTGGATTCTCTGTGAGAGCCAACGACAAGTGACCAAATAAATGCGGAAAATATGGAAAGACAACAAAGAAAATTTAGAAAACAATAGATATTTATTTCGAATTTACGTATGAGTTTTCCAGAGACAAAATCATAGAAGAAGCTTTTATGGAAACGGGATTACAAAGGAAATCGTCTAACACAAGCAGTAAAATGAGACTAAGTATGCTAGCACTACCACCTATGTCGAGAAAAACCTATGTGGCCGCAACTCGCTTAGCACTATAAGAAAAAGACAAAAATGTTTAAAGATTTTGGACTGGACCTGCTGCCTATGTACCCCTTTCGAGGATCAAGCCTAACATAGTTCAATTAAATTTTTGGAACAAGAGATCACACTGCCTGGGCGAGTTCATCTAGTAATCGAGTGCCAGTCATAGAAACCGAACTTGTCGAGAATAAAGCCTAAGGTTTGTATGTCCATAGAGTTATAGAGTCTAAAGAATCTTCCTTTGCACCTCGCCTATGTTGTTTTTCCCTTTCATTTTCTGCCTACGGGTTAAGTTTATCCCTTCGCGGAAATATTCCATTTTTCTTTGATCTTCATGATTGTCCCTTGAAGCTTCACATTTATCTTCGAACTTGACATTTATCTTCTTCCACGAATAATAGATAGACCTTCATAATATCCTTGGGCTCGATTTTTTTTTTTGAAATCGTAAGTGGGCGTTTAGCCGCGTTTTACACCTTTTTGGACCATTTTTCGATTTAAATGTTTTTATGATTTCTTCACAAGAACACCTTTGGTACGACGTAGTTTTTATAAAATATTTTGAATTACTCGTATAGTCGAGGTAATTTTGGTGTTAATTCAACCATTGCCGTTTTATACGATCAATTTTAACTTATACGGGAGAACAAGTCTTTGCGGTTTTTATCGTAAAGTTCCAACGGTAACTCCAATCGAGCCGAAACAAGAGACAGTGTGGTCAAGGTTCAAAGGATACACTGGTAAAAAATAAGACGAATAGTTCTGATCCAACTCACTTGATGTCAAGCTAGACATGGTCGATCCAACTCACCATCAGGCGAGTTGGATGGCAATCTCAACTAGCATGATGGCGAATTGGTTAAGAAAATCCAACTCGCCATCTGACGAGTTGGCTAAGCAAATCCAACTCGCCATTAGGCGAGTTGGTTAAGAAATTCCAACTCGCCATTAGGCGAGTTGGTCGAGCAGTCCCAATTCGCCTGATGGAAAGTTGGGCTTGGTCTGTTCAACTTGCCATTGGGCGGGTTGGACACGGTTTTTTTTTTAGTGTTCTGTTGCTCGATGGTTTTTCCCGATAACTTGTGGTATAATTATGTTTTGAATTTATACGGAAGTTTTAGTTTCCCGCATTTTTGTTTTCTTTTTTTTTAGAAAATAAATGTTTCTCAGGAACTTTTAGTCATCGATTTGGTTGTGACCGATTTTGACCCCAACAGTTAGTCCCCCAGCTTGCTAGAATTTTGCGATATTCTTGCGAGCGGTTTGGCAAGTCAGGTAAGTTAGTCAGAATTAATGGTTAAAAAGGTCTTTGAAAGTGGTCTGCTCACTCTCCTAATAGTGGAATGCAATAAGATTGGGGCTGCACCATATAAAGGCTGCCCACGTACCCTTGTTGAAAGGATCAAGCCTTTCGTAGTTTGTCTTGGAGTTAAGATTCTTACGATCTGTTTCCCATTGAGACCTTTACGGTTGTGGGAACCAAAATTCACACCATTGATTTCCGTAAATTAAGGAAAGTCAAGAAACCCTAACTTTCCCTGAGGTCCCGGATTCTCTGCGAGAGCCAACGACAAGAAATCGAATAAACGGGGAAAGTATGAAAATATAACAAAACGGATCTATAGAAAAAGTAGATCTTATTTCGAATCTGCGTAAGAACATTGCAATCATTACAAAGGATTATCAAAGCTTCGGGCGCAAGAGCTGTCAGCAAGTTACCTAGTTTCAGCAACCAAAAACCTTAAACTTAGTTCAGAGCGCAGCTCGATAACAAAAGATGAAAAAAGATATGAGAAAAGTTTTTGATTGATTTTGGACTGAACCTTATGAAAGACTGCCTACGTACCCCTTTCGAGGATCAAGCCGAACATAGTTCAATTAAAAGAATTGACCAAAAGATCGAACTGTCGGAGCAAGTTTGTCTGGTAATTGTGTGCCAGTCACAAAAACCGAGGTTCCCAAGAATAAAGCTTAGGGTTTCTAGGCGCAATGAGTTGTAGAGTCTAAGGAAACCAAAATCATCGAACAAAGAAACGTCTGAGTATAACTTTGTCCTTCTAGATACCTAAGTTCTAATTTCTTATAAGCTAACAGAGCTTCTCTAGGTCTAAATCTTTGGATCCACGTGCCTTTAGCTTCAGCTCCCCTTATATATGTCTTCTGGGTCGGTTCCTTTTTCCTTTTTCCCCTAGGTCGAGTTTATCGCTTCGCGAAAATATTCCGTTTTATCTCGATCTTCATTATTATCTTGGAAACTTGACATTTATCTTCCAATTCGCGAGATTTGTCTTCTTCTGCGAGTAACAATACACCGTCATAACAATTTTAGCCTCAATTTTGTATGAAACCGCAAGTGGGTGTTTAGCCACGTTCTAGGCCTCTTTGGGCTGTATTTCAACTTAAACGTTTTTACAATTTCTTCGAAAGAATGTTTAATGATACGACTTCGCTTTAGCTAGGAATTTCACACTTCTCGTATAAATTAGACAAATGTGGTATTGAGTTAACCGCTACCGTTTATACGATAACCATGAACTTCATTCAGGGAAAAGAGTATTTGAGGTTTTAATCGTAAAGTCCCAACGACAACTCCGATCGAGACAAAACTAGGGGTGGATCCACCAAGGTTCAACAGAAGGCATAAGATCTGATTTATGTGGCCCAACTCACCTCAAGGGAGAGTTGTACTGGTCCAACTTGCCGAAGGGGCGAGTTGACCTTCTTGCTTGGTCCAACTCTCCGAGCGGGTGAGTTGACAATCTTGCTTTTTCCAACTCGCCGAACGGTGAGTTGGATGATCGAGCCTTACAGTTGTTTCGTTGTTTCAATACTCAGGATCCGTTAGTTCGACGCTTAGAGCAAGCTTTCTCGAGGACTTACCGTATGAATTCATACGAAACTTGATTTTGTTTTTTTTCCGCTCTTCTTTTCTTTAAAATATTATCTCCTCTTTTCTGAATAGGGAATTTCCGGGATGTTTCAGGCATTGATTCCATCGTGACCGATTTTGACCCCAACAGTTAGCCCCCCAGCTCGTTAGAATCGTAAGGTTCTAGCGAGCTGTTTGGAAGGTTTGGTAAATTAGGCGGAATCAATGGTTGACAAGGTCCGTTGAAAGTGGTCTACTCATTCCTCTAAGAGAGGAATGCAGTAGAATTAGGGCTGCGCCTTCTGAAGGCTGCCTATGTACCCTTGTAGAAGGGATCAAGCCTTTCGTAGTTCATTTTGGAGATAAGGTTCTTACGTCTTGTTTTCCAGTGAGACCTTTATGGTTTAGTTGTGTGTCGTGTAGAGATTATCGGGCATGTTACTGCCGATGGCATTGTATATTGGACCTTTGTCGTCCTTGAGACTAGCCTCGTAAGCCATTTACTTTGGCCGAGTGTGGACGTATTTAAGTTTTCGGGACCGGCAGCGTGTGGCTTCGGATCCCATCTGCTTTGCGACCTTTTTTTTTAACTGAATTGTGTTTCGCGTTTTAAAGAGCGCGTTTGTATTCATGTGAATGTAGGGGGAAGAGTATGAGTTGTCATCTCATAATATAACTCTGGCTGAACTGCTATACTCGTGATCTGTTTTGAGAGTTTTCTGCAGAGTGTAAAACTGCTGGATTTCTGAAGACGTTTGAGTATTAGCCAAGAGACAAATTTTGGGATCTCGTATCAGGGTGTTTGATACTATGCCTAGAGATGTTAGAGACCAGTGTGCTGGTTCTAGGGTAAGACCTAGGTCTAATCACGGTTTTAAGGGGTGCGATGACGGCTTTGGCTTACGTTTCCCATGTCCCTTTCGACCTGATTACATCCCACTTTAATGTACGTGATATGTTATCGGCTTGTACGACTTGTATGGTAGGAATAGAGCATCTCTTCGGGGAACATTTTTAGATCTCCCGAAAGTGCTGAGCAAAATTTTTAATTTCTTTTATAGCGCTATTACCCTTGTGTCGGGTGTTCGAGAGCTATCTCTATGAGATGGCTTAGTATGTTTAGGACGTTTAGAGTTTGTTGTGATCATCAACAAACTTATTGGTAGATATTACCGTTTTTTCATCTTCACGAAGGATACGTGTTTAAGAAGGTCTGTGTGTCTTATAGTCGCGGATGGACTGTTTTTAAGGTGAGCATTCCATTTCGGAAAGTTTTGACAAAAACATTTCTTCGAGCTTCAGCGACGTCTCGTTGTGTCGAAGGTTGAGTTTTTCTCTCGTATGCCGCATTGAAATGTTCGTGGGCTTGAAGATGTGCGGCATCTCGAGGGTTTCGTTCTAACCTTACAGCAGAGAAACGTTTTTTTTTGTTTGTGGATGTTCGCGGCCAAAACTGTTGTTCGCGTTCGGATGTTATTTTTTTTTGATTTGTTAGCGAGGAATTAGGACCAATGGGTCGCGTAAATTTGACTCTGAGAATGTGCGACTTCCTTCATTTTGCTTTCGGAAGAGTCGACCCCCCCCCCCCAAGATTTATTTCGTGAATAGTTAAGGATGCTTCGTATAGGTCTAGGAGCTTTGTCACGAGTTTTTCTTTATGTGCAGCTTTTTACATGTAAAACGTTGTGGGTTTAGAGTAAACTGCAGAACATATTGAGCTTGGTCGGTGGTTACGACTAAGTTTCAATATATTAATAATTTATCATAAGATTTCTAATTATGGGTTATACGATAGTTATTTGCACTTGGCGTTTTAGACTAATCGTGGATTGTCGTTTTGCCGTTAAGTGATTGGATGGAGCAGTGGTCACTCAAACATTTTGACTCGGTCTGAAGGATGTGTTCAGCCGCATATCCTAGGACGATTCTGGTCATGGATTAGGCAAGTTCGTGTTAACATTAAGGTCATGTAAGTTTAGAATTGTCCCAAAGAGGATGCCGAATTCCGGTTCGGATTTTATCGTAAGGTGTAATTGGCCGAGCGCCAAAGAGCGTTTGTCGAGATTGATGGGCCAAGTCAGAGTTTTCCGTGCTAATATGGGCAATGGTGTTAGAAACGATTTTCCATTTTAGGTATCGGTTACATGATATTGATCATCAGAAAGTTTCCGAAAGTTTCTTCACATAACTTGGTGTGGCTATACGAAGGATGTTCACGTAAGTTTTATGAGAAGTGAATGGCATAGAAGTAAATCTAGAATGTCTCTCGCAGATTACCCGTGATATTTGTGAATGAGGAATGTGTTTTCCTCATTATCTTTTCCGCTATGCGAAGTCGTTTTTCATGACGCCAATCTTGTTTTCCCGCTTGCTCTTCCGTATAAAATTTTATAGTTATACGAAAGTAATGGATGATTTTTTTATGAGGCATCACATTACCTAAATGATTTTCTGTCTACTGCTGCGAGAGTTTGCTTTTTAGAAAGTGCTATCTTGATGCCGAGACAAAAAAAAAGTTGAAGTATGGAGTATACGAGTATAGTATAGTACCTACTCCCTCCTTTTTTTTTACGAAAGAAAATGGCTGAACCGATATTTTGAAGGGTGTTGTACGTTTTTTCTTTCGAAGATTTGGATGGTCAACAATCCATGTTGGGTTAAAGACGACGCTAAGATTGTGACTTGGTGAGTTTCTGGTTGACGACTAGGAATATGTCGGTTTAAATATAATTTCTAGGAACGAGTCGGTTTTAAGACGACGTTCGCGTTTCTAGTTCTTTCTTTCTTTAGGAATTTATCTGAGTATGCGGGGCGATCATTTCTCGGTTTTCTGAGAGTTTAGATCGGTTTACAAGATATGCCTGAACAGTTTTAGAACAACATAGATCGAATCAGGAAAATGCCTTGGAATTAGCTCGCTAGACTATTCTCCTAGATCTTAAATTCCTTAAAGTTTTATGGCAACCTCTGAAGCGTTTTTCTTTCTTAATACCTTCCTACGAAAATTCCAAATCTGATTTCAAAAACTTCCAAGCGGCCATACCATAGTTTTCTCAAAGGTTTTGGGTTAATCTCTTCTCTGTTTTGCTTTCTCATCTCCCCATCCTCTTCTTGTGTCTGTATGACCCTTAAGAATGGTAAAAATATTAGTTCTTCCTGGCCGCGTTTAGGGTCAAACTTCTCTTGCGGTTTTGGTTCGCCGATCCATATTTGTCGATATTGGTGTTTATCCTTATTTTCCGAACTTGAATTTTATCTTCTCCTGCAAATAAAAGATAGAACATCATAATATCATCGGGCGCGACTTCGTCTAAAATCGTAAATGTGCCTTTAGTAGTGTTTCAGATGTTTTTGGGGTGTTTTTCGATTTAAACGTTTATAAGATTTCATCAAAAGAGTACCTTTGATACGACGTCAATTTTTATGGGAAGGTTCAAATTAATCATATAGTTGAGGCGACTAGGGTTTTAAGTTAACCATTGCCGTTTTATAAGATCAATTTGAATTCGTACGAGAAAACAACTCTTTGCGATTTTTACCGTAAAGTTCCAATGGTAACTCTAATTGAGACAAAACAAGAAACGTTTGATCGAGATTCAAAGGAGAACACAAAAATGGAGGTAAGGGCAAGTATGATTCCCAAGGGGGCGAGTAGGATTCCCAATAGGGCGAGTAGGATGCCCAAGAGGTCGAGTAGGAGTAAGCCAAGGAGTTTAGGCGAGTCTTACTTGTTTTTGTTGTAAAATGTCGATGTAAACTTTGATTGAGATGAAATGAAAGCATTTCAATCTAGATTCGAAAGAAAACACAAATGATAAGCTCATCAGGGCTTTCCTAACTCGCCATCGGGGCGAGCTGGACGGGTGCGTCCAACTTGTTTTGATCATAAAATCTCAATGAAAACTCCGATTGAGACGAAAAAAAATTGTTTCGATCGGGAGACAAAGGAAAACGCAAAGGTGATCCAAAAGACTGGTCGTTCTGTCCAAATCGCCGAATGGGCGAGTTGGACTGGTTGCTTGGTCCAAATCGCCCGTTCGGCGAGTTGGACAGCTCGTTCGGTCCAACTCACCGAATGGGCTTGTTGGATGGCTCGTTTGGTTCAGCTCACCCGTTCGGCGAGTTGGACAGCTCGTTTAGTTCAACTCACCGCATGGGCGAGTTGGATGGCTCTTTCGGTCCAACTCGCCGAACGGGTAAGTTGGACAGCTCGTTTAGTCCAATTCGCCGAACGGGCAAGTTGGATGGCTCGTTCGGTCCAACTCGCCAAACAGACGAGTTGGATGGCTCGTTCGATCCAACTTGCCAAACTGGCGAGTTGGACTGGTCCGACTAAAGTTTTGATGGTATGCTGGCGCGGTCGTTTCGTAAATGTTTTCAAAAAATTTCTACGTAAGTTTTATCATAAAATGCTAACTCGTTTCACTTTCCGAGCGATGTTCCATAAATTATTGTCAAGTTTGACTATACAAAAGTTGTTTTGGAAAATGTTGTTGAGCTTTAATTTTACAAAAGTTATTCCGCGAAATGTCATGAGTTTAGTTTTATGAAAGTTGTTTCGTAATATGTTGTTGAGTTTAATTTTACGAATGTATGTAAGCGTGTTTTCGTGTTTGGGTGTTAGAGAGCCGTTCTTTTGGAAAACTCACGTTTTGGTCTCTGAAACTTTGGCTGTGATGAGCTTAATTATCTTGAGTCGACTTAATCGAAGATTTTGTCGTTTCTGCAGGATTGATGTGAGGGGATTTTGAGTAGTTTTTCCCGAGTAAGTTTAAGTGATAATCATCGAGAATTCACTGAATATCTCACGTAGAATCGAAGCCTGACTTTTTAGGAAATCTTAGGTTTCAGAAAACGTTTTAGCAGTGAGGGATACGATCTCTCATTTTGCTTAGTTTAGTTTTTGTCAGCTGTTTTAGGTTTCGAGTGATTCAATAGAGATCAATTTCGTTTCTTCAAAAATTGTTTGGAAGAACTACAGCCGTGGGAGTTGTGCTGCCCCATTTGCTGTGTTTCCTTTCTCCGTGAAAAATCTAGGGGTTCGCCGCAATTTCTGGGAGAGCAAATTTTATTTTCTGAAAAGTTTTCGAGAAAGGTTTTTTGGTCGAATGCTTATGCGCTGAGATTTTTCCAACTCAGTAATGAGACGAAATTTACGGGGTTGGATAGATTTTCCCATTTCCCTTTATGTTTAGTGAGAGAAATCGCGAGCCTCTGTCTGTGGTGAAAAGCCGCGACTAGGTTTTTGATTTTCTCAAGCACTGCGGCGTTTGCATAAGCTTTGGCGAATGGAGCAGTCACTGATGGAGTTGTTTTACCAGCGTTGTTGGGAGATGCGGTATTGTCTTTAGTATTTCCAGACATCATTTCGATCACGCGTTTTGTGGCCATGAGTTAGTAATCCGTACCACCCCTCCTTCTAGCACCAAACTGTGGGAACCAAAATTCATGCCGTCGATTTCCGTAAATTAAAGAAAGTCAAGAAACCCTAACTTTTCCTGAGGTACTGGATTCTCTGCGAGAGCCAACGACAAGTAATCGAATAAACGTGGAAAGTATGAAAAGATAACAAAACGGATCTATAGAAAAAGTAGATCTTATTTCGAATATGAGTAAGAATGTTGCAATCATTACAAAGCATTATCAAAGCTTTGGCCGCAAGAGCTGTTAGAAAGTTACCTAGTTCTAGCAACTAAAAACCCAAAACCTTAAACCTAGTTGAGTCGCAGCTCGATAAAAAAAAGACGAAAAATATATGAGAATAGTTTTTGATTGATTTCGGACTGAATCTTATGAAATGCTGCCTCCGTACCTGTTTCGAGGATCAAGCCGAACGTAGTTCAATTAAAAGAATGGACCAAGACATCAAACTGTCAGAGCAAGTTTTTCTGGTAATCGAGTGCCAGTCATAGAAACCGAGCTTGTCAAGAATAAAGCTTAGGGTTTCTAGGTGCAATGAGTTGTGGAGTCTAAGGAAACCAGAATCATCGAACAAAGATGGAGAAACGTCTGAGTATAACTTTGTCCTTCTAGACACCTAAGCTCTAATTTCACATAAGCTAACAGAGCTTCTCTAGGTCTAAATCTTTGGATCCCCGTGCCTTTAGCTTCAGCTCCCCTTATATATGTCGTCTGGGTCGGTTCCTCTTTCCTTTTTTGCCCCTAAGTCGAGTTTATCGCTTCGCTGAAATATTCCTTTTTATCTCTATCTTCATCATTATCTTGGAAACTTGACATTTATCTTCCAACTCGCGAGATTTATCTTCTTCTGCGAGTAAAGATACCCCGTCATAACATTGTTGGGCTCAATTTCGTATGAAACCGCAAGTGGGTCTGTAGCCGCGTTCTAGGCCTCTTTGGGCCGTATTTTGACTTAAACGTTTTTACGATTTCTTCGAAAAAATGTTAAGTGATACGACTTTGCTTTGGCTAGGAAGTTCACACTTCTCGTATAGTTTAAACAACTGTGGTGTTGAGTTAATTTCCTTTTATACGGTAGCCATGAACTTCATTCAGGGAAAACAAATCTTCGCGGTTTTTATCATAAAGTCCCACCGATAACTCCGATTGAGACAAAATGAGGGGTGGATCCACCGAGGTTCAACGGAAGTCATAAGATCTGGTTTATGTGGCTCAAATCGCCTCGGGGCCATCTTGTTTGGTCTAACTCGCCGAATGGGCGAGTTGTCCATCTTGTTTGGTCCAACTCGCCGAGCGGGCGAGTTCACCATCTTGCTTGGTCTAACTCGCCGAACGGGTGATTTGACCATCTTTCTTGGTCCCACTCGCCCATTCGGACGAGTTGGATGATCGAGCCTTATAGTCATTTCATTGTTACGATACTCGGGATCCGTTTGTTCGAGGCTTAGAGCAACCTTTCTCAAGGACTTACCGTATGAATTCATACGAAACTTGATTTTTGTTTTTCCAGCTCTTCTTTTCTTTAAAATATTATCTCCTCTTTTCCAAAGATGGCAATTCCGGGAATTTTCAGGCGTTGATTTCGACGTGACCAATTTTTACTCCAACTACGGTTTAGTTATGTGTCGTGTAGAGAATATCGAGTATGTTTCTACTGATGGAATTTTATATTGGACCTTTGTCGACCTCGACACTAGCCTTGTTGGGTGTTTGCTCAGGCAAAGTGTGACCGTATTTACATTTTTGGTAGTGGCCCCGTTGGGCTTCGAATCCCTACCGCTTCATGGCTTTTTTCTACTGAATTGTGTTTCTCGTTTTAAGAGCATGTTTGTATTCTTGTGAATGTAGAGAGAAGAGTATGAGTTCTCATCTCATATATAACTCTTTTGTAGATCATTATATTTTCTGTTCGATTTAGATGAGAATGATTGAAAATTTTGATTTTTTCGGAATTTCATGAATGTTGGAATGCAAACAAGGAGACATATTTTGGGATCTCGTATCATTTCGATATCATGCCTAGAGATGTTAGAAACCAGTGTGTTGGGTTTAGGGCAAGACCTACGCCTAATAACTGTTTAGGGGGTGCGATGACTACTTCGGCTTACGTTTCCCGTATCGTTTTTGACCTGATTCTATACTGACTTAAAGTCCGCAATAGGTTCTTGGCTTATACGAATTGTCTTCTAGGAATCGAGCATCTCTCCAAAGAAAATTATAAGTCATCTGGAAGTGCTGACCAAAATTTTGGATTTCTTTTAGAGCGCTATTATCTTTGTGTTGTATGTATGAGAGCTATCTCTATGAGATGGCTTAGTCTGTTTCGGACGTTAAGAGTTTGTTGTATAAGCAACAAACATAATGACTGAATATAACATTTTGATTCTTCACGAAGGATACGTGGTTGAGTATACGTTAGTGCATATGACTGTTTGGTCTTCCAAGAAGGTGTTTTTATCGAGGAAGGTAATTTTGTCGAAAAACAGTTCTTCTGGCGTATGCGACGTCTCGCGATGCTGAAGATTGGTTTTCTTTCGTATTCTGCCTTTATTTCTTGAATTTTTCACAGGCTTGAAGATGTTTTGCGGTGTTGCAAGGGTTTAGTCTTATCCCTGCGTTGGAGAAACATTTTGGTTTGTCTGCTTATGTTCACAGCCAAAATTGTTGTTCCTGTTTGGATGTTAAGTAGTTTGATTTATGATAGAGGAATTAGGACCAAGGGGTCACGTAGATTTTTCCCTGGGAAGAAGTGTTTTCCTTCACTGTGCTTTGTGAAGAGTTAGCCCTCCGAGATTTATTTCGTATATTTTTAGGGATGTTTCGTATGGCTCTAGGAGCTTTGTTACGAGTTTTTCCTTACATGCCGCATTTTTATGGGTAAAATATTGCAGGTTAAAGAGAATTGTGGAGTATATAGAACTTGATCAAATTTTCGACAACTTCAACCTTTCCGTTAACCGTTTGGTTATAAGGACTGAGTCTCGTTGTGAAGACTTTATTGTGTAATTTCTGATTTTGGGTTATACGATAATTATTTTTGTAATCGTCAATTGGACTTTTTAAACAAATCGCGGATTTTTGTTTCGCCGTTTAAGTGATCGAATGGAGCGGGGGTGCTCGAATATTTTTTCTTGGCACGAAGGATTTGTTCAGCCGCATACCCAAGGATGTTTCTTGTCAAGGATCAGACCATGGCATTTTCGTTTTAATTCATGTTAGTTCAGAATTTTCCTAAAGGGGATGCCGAATTCTGGTTCAAACATGTACTGGAATGAGTAATTGGCCGAGTGCTAAAGAACGTTTTTCAAGATTTATAGGCCAAGTATGCCGGAGTTTTTAGTGTTAAGATGGCTGATAGTTGTAAAAAACAATTTTCCGTTTTCAGGTTTCCGTTAAACGATAAATGTTTGTACAACATTTCCTTTAGTCGTCTGAATTTTTTTTGTCTTATTCCGAGGAAGATGAAACCTAAGAGGCTTGATATATAGAATTCGTGTGAAGTCAGTTGCAGGATGATTGCCTGCTCGGATGTAACCGAGGGAAGAGAAAGATAGAAGCCAGCGAGCCGCATGGCTAAAGAATTAGATCTATTAGATCGTAGTGTGAAGAGATAAAGTTTAGATTGGTCGCCCAGAGTCGGATCATATGGCTTCGTTGTTTTTTTTTTGTTATACGAAAAACACTTATTCGTAAAACTTGTTATGTTTAATTTCGAGAGTTACTTCGTATGACTTGATCTGATTTTATGAAGGATTTTTCTTCTAAGTTTTACAAGAACGGCTTCTCATAGGAGCAAATGGAGAGTGTTTCTCGTAAATTAATCGTGATGTTTGCGAGTGAGGATTAGGTTTTCCTCATTTGTGTTTTTGTATTGCGAAGTCACTTTTCATGACACCGATCTTGTTTTCTTGCAGACTGTTTCGTATAAATCATTTAGTTATACGAAAGTGATGGGTGATTGGCGCATTGTATTGAAATGTCAAACTAGCGATGCTTCCGCAGATTTTTCGAGAAACATTCCTACTTTGATTTCGATCCTTTGGTGAAAGTTGTTTGGTGACACTCATGCAGTTTTACCAAAGGTTATTTTTTTAGATCTAGTCGCGAAATGTTTTTGTAGGTTTCTTGGGCGGAACGAATCGGTCAACCAGTGGTAGATCTAGTCAACGAGTGGGGAGAAAGGGTTCCCTTTGTTGTGCTCGCTGCGACCTGTGTTCTCAATTTTGCTTTGTTGCAAATATTTTTTATGCTTTTTCGTGACTCACTTGGTTCAACGGAAACTGAGAGTAATGCTTTGATGGTCGACGATTTCTCATATAATTTTTGATATGACACTTGTTTTATTTAGTCAAAAATATCTTCAAGACTTTGGCTAATCGTCGAGTTTCAATTTGGTATTGGTACATGGTTTCTGAACGCATGTTTGTGACAAAAGATTCTATATATTCCTTGAGATTATGTTTGTGATGGTTTGGATACGTTGTTAGCATTTAGACAAATTTAAGATTGTCAATTGCTTTCGGGACGATTTTGATGAGTCATCACATTGCCTAAGTGTTTTTCTGCCTCTTGCTATGATAGTTTGATTTGTCAAAAGTTTTTTCTTGATGTCGTGGCATACAATTTTTGAAGTGTGAGAGTATACAAGTATAGTATACGCACCTACTCCCTCATTTTCTTTTACAAAATAAAATGGATGAACTGTTCTTTCGAAGGGTTGTTACGTTTTTCCTTTCGCGGACTGAGATGATCGACAATAAGGTCAATTTAAAGAGGATTAGGATTGTGAATTTTGGTTGTTTCAACGTTTGGCGAATTGGAATGTGTTTGGCGTTTTTATATAGGAAGCGAGATGAGTATGCTTGAATGCGTGATGATCGTTTCTCGGTTTTACGAGATATTAGATCAGTTTGCAAGTTCTGCCTGGACAGTTAAGGAAAAATTGATCAGGACTGGAAAAATCGCCTAATACTAATCTTGCTAGACTATCCACCTAAATTTTGTCTCTTCTCCCTTTTGCTTGCTCATTTCCCCTTCCTCTTCTCGTGTCTCTCCACCCCTTATGGACAGAAAGAATATTGATTCTTCCTGGATTTTTCTACTTTACTGGCCGCGTTTAAGCTGAAGCCTGTCTTTCGGTTTAGGTTTGGTGATCCATATTTTTCCGATCTGGGATTCAGTGTCTGAATTGTTGGTTTTAGGAAAAAAAACAAGTATCTCGTAATAAGCCTATTGGCATTTTGCGAATAGCCAAGGGCGGCCAGGAAGACTCGTTGGTTGATGAGGTTTTTGTGAGAGAGGACGGTGAGATCGGGGAGAGAGGAAGATGGACGAATTTCAAATCTTAGTTTTCTCTTCGTCTCTTTCCTTATTCGAGATTTGTTTCGTAAATTTTAAAAAAATTGTAGAAAATTTGTATCATAAAATACTACCTCGTTTCATTTTACGAACGATGTTTCGTAAAATATTGTCAATTTTAATTTAACGAAAGTTGTTTCCTAAAATGTTTTCGAGCTTTAATTTACAAAATTTATTCCACAAAATGTCATGAGTTTAGTTTTACGAAAGTTATTTCGTATAATGTTGTAGAGTTTAATTTTACAAAATTCATTCTATAAACATGTTTTCGAGTTTGGCGGTACGAGAGCCTTTTTTCAGAAAACTCACGTTTTGCGGCTGTTCCGTAAATTTAGTACCTGGGTTTTAGTATCAGAAACTCTGGCTGTGATGATCTTAATTATCGCGACTAAACTCAATCGGTAATTTTCTCGTTTCTGCAGGATTGATTCGAGGTAGTTTTGAGTAGTTTTTCCGAAGTAAGTGAATATGTTACTATAAATTGAAATTTGAATTTTACAAAATATTAGGTATCAGAAAACGTTTAAGCAGTGAGGGATACGATCTCCTGTTTTACTTAGTTTAGTTTTCGTTAGCCGTTTTTGTTTCCAGTGATTCAATAGAGATAAACTTCGTTTCTTCAAAAAATATTCAAAAGAAATACAACAGTAGGAAATTGGCAACTCAATTTGCTGATCTTCTATTTCTGCGAGTAATCAAGATTTTCTCCGCGATTTCGAGGAGAGCAAGTTGTATTGCTCTGGATACTATTATGGAAGTTATTTGGAAGAAGTGCAGCGGTGATTTGCGAACCCGATTTGCTGTGTTTTCTTTCTCCGCGAGTAACCTAAGATTTCTCTGCGATTTCAAGGAGAACAAGTTTTATTTTTCTGCAAAGTTTTCGGAAAACAACTATTGGTCGAACCTT
Organism: Moricandia moricandioides; assembly: GCA_905132885.1. NCBI lineage: Eukaryota > Viridiplantae > Streptophyta > Magnoliopsida > Brassicales > Brassicaceae > Moricandia > Moricandia moricandioides. The sequence goes on from CAJHQQ010000449.1 coordinate 135,542, forward strand.
TACACGGTGAGATTTCTTCAACTCGACAATGAGACTAATTTTATGGGGTTGATAGGTTTTATTGTTGCCCTTTCTGTTTAGACAGAGAAATTGCGAGCTCGTATCGGTGCTCTTTTCGTGGCAAATAGTCACGACTAGGTTTTTGATTTTGTTGAGCACTACGGCTTTTTCATAAGCGTTGGCCATAGGAGCAGTCAGTGCTGAGAGTTTTTCTTTCATATTTACAGAAATCGTTTTGAACAAGCGTTTTGTGGCCATCAGTTAGAGCACTCCGTACTCTCCCCCTCCCCCCCTCCTTCTAGCACCAAATTATGGGAACTGAAATTCCGTTGATTTCCGTAATAGGAGGAAAGCCAGGAAACCCTAACTTCCCTTGAGTTCTGGATTTCTGCGAGAGCCAAAGATAAGTCTCCAAATAAATGCAGAAAATATGGAAAGATAACAAAGCGAATTTAGAAAACAATAGATCTTTGCAAAGGAAATTGTCTAACACAAGCAGTAAAACGCGACTAAGTATGCTAGAACTACCACTTATGTCGAAGAAAAAACAATGTGGCCGCAACTCGCTTAGCACTAGACAAAAAGATGAAAATGGTTTTAAAGATTTTGTACTGGAACTTATGAAAGGCTGCCGGCATACCCCTTTTGAGGATCAAGCCGAACATAGTTCAATAAAAATATTTGAACAAGAGATGGAACTGCTTGGGAGAGATTATCTAGTAATCGAGTGCCAGTCATAGAAACCAAACTTGTCGAGAATAAAGCCTAAGGTTTCTAAGTGAAAAGAGTTATAGAGTATAAAGAATAGTCCTTAGGACCTCTCGCCTTAGCATCCCTTATATACTCCTCCTAGGTCGGTTTTCCCTTTCATTTTCTGCCCGCGGGTTAAGTTTATCGATTCGCGGAAATATTCTATTTTTCTTCGATCTTCATGGTTATCCATTGAAACTTCACATTTATCTTCAAACTTGACATTTATATGCTTCTGGGAATAATAGATAGAACGCCATAGTATCTTTGGGCTCAATTTCGTCTAAAATCATAAGTGGGCTTTTAGCCGCGTTTTAGACCTTTAAGGGTTGTTTTTTGATTTAAACGTTTTTACGATTTCTTCGAATGAACACCTTTGGTACGACGTTGGTTTTAAAAAATAGTTAAAATTACTCGTAAAGTCGAGGAAATTTTGGTCTTAAGTCGACCATTGTTGTTTTATACGATCAATTTGAAGTATACGGAAAACAAGTCTTTGCAGTTTTTATCGTAAAGTTCCAACAGTAACTCCAATCGAGACGAAGCAAGAGAGAGTGTGGTCAAGGTTCAAAGGAGACACTGATCAAAACCGATACGGATGGTTCTGATACAACTCGCCTGATGTAGATCTGGATGTGATCTACCCAACTCGCCATCAGGCGAGTTGAATGAGCTGATCCAACTTGCCTGATGGAGAGTTGGATGTAGTCAATTCAACTCGCCATCAGGCTAGCTGGATGAGCTGATCCAACTCGTCTGATGGCCAGTTGGATGTAGACAGTTCAACTCGCAATCAGGCGAGTTGGATGGGACAGTTCAACTCTCCATCAGACGAGTTGGATGGCAATCTCAACTCGCCTGATTTCGAGTTGGGCTTGGTCCGTTCAACTTGCAGTCGGGCGGGTTGGACACGGTTGTTTTGGTCGTTCCGTTGCTTGATGGTGTTTCCCGATAACTTGTCATATAATTCTTTTTAGAATTTATACGAAGTTTTAGTTTTAATTTCCCGCATTTTTATTTTATTTTTTAGAAAACAAATGTTTTTCAAGAACTTTGAGGCATTGATTCCGTCGTGACCAATTGTGACCTGAACAATTTTTCTTTCTTGCTTGCTTAGTAAATCAGACATGTGACTTGCTCCAGTCTACCTGCCTGCTTGCTCATTAAAAATCATGTGCAAATCACAAGCTACTTGCTTCAGCTGCTTGCAGCTTTCTTCATGTGAGGGAAAGATCAGCTGCTTGGTTGCTGAAAGTGGTGAAGCAGGTCGCCACCTGTCTTCTCTCAGCTCTGCTTTGTGTTGAATGAAACCCTCACCTGAAGCAACCTCACCAGCTATTTATCTCTTTTCTCACCTGCTTGGGCGTCCATAACCACAACGAAAAACCAGAGAAATATGTTCAGAGAAATCAGTGAGAAAGAAGATAAAAACTGTGAGAAAAATTAGAGAAAAATCAGAAAACGCCTTGGATGGTTTTTCTTCATCACCCTAGTTCAGTCTGTTGTTGTGTGGGAGATCATAAGGTGAGATATCCAGAATAAATCCCATGTCTGGTTCTGTTCTTGAGTTGAACCGATCTTGATCACTCTTTCTAGTCAGACCAGCCGCGGTTCAGATTTAAGGAGAACATCATCAGAGTGCATCAAGCCATGAGTTGTTGTGGTAAGATTCAGTTTCTTGTTTCATTCATGTCCAGCTAATAATTAGATGTTGATTAGTTAAGCTTCTGTCCTCGATCAGTTGTCTAATCCTTTGTACGGCTCAGTTTTATTTAGTTTTGGATTAAATCAATCTCATGGAAATATTAACTAAACTAAGATGAGATGAATGGATTTAATCTGAACTGAACTGATCTTGGTTTTATCTTAGCTGAACCAGGCTCAGATATCCATTAACTGAACTGATGAAGCTTATCCTGAACTAAACTAGTCTGATCTATGTTTCTCTTCAGAACTTAAATGTTGCATTAATGATCTTGTACACCGAACTGCTCTTTTTCAGGTCAGTGGTCTAGAGAAGCTTGAAAAATAAACCTGGTTCATCATGGACTAATCATTTTCTTAGAACCAATAGTGAGCTGATATATGTTGATGAACTGAGCTGAGCTGAATTTTGCGTGTACCAACCATTCTATTATTAATTCAGATGGTCGAGGTCAGTGGTAGGACTAATCATTTCCTTGTGGATGTTCTGAATCAGGAGTGGAGTGGAGTGTGATTATACTGAGCTCCAGTCTAATCTTTCTTACCCAATCTTATGGATTCAAAGTGAGTCTAGATAGATGATTAATGAGTTATGAATGAGTAAAGTATGATTGCGTGCTAAATATGGTTGATTGATTAAGTATTGTCTCATGATCCATATTTAATTCAGAAGTGTTTGCATTGTGTAAACACTAAAGAATTACTAAGAATAATTCTCTGAGGTTTTCCCGAGCCTTAGTACTTGTTCTCAAGTACTAATATATATGGTATATTATTAAGTATATGAATATGAATCATGTGAAGACTTATCATATTCACTCTCCCTAAAGTCTCCGCATTAGCGTGACTTGGTCCTGCGAATGGAACAAGGTCATGAAGACACGATGATGGAGTAGCACCCTGGACGCCGTGTACTGCATGATGATGCAATCTCAAATGTCCATAAGGACGTTCGAGGATCATGGTAATTCTAACTCACTAGGTTCGGTTAGCCTTTTTGGTTTATCGGGTCTAGTATATATATTGTATTTATATATGAGTGAATGGCGGGTGACATGGAGTGATGATTAAGATAGAATTCACATCGATGGAATGATAGGTCTTATATATATATATATCTTATAATCATTATGGAATATATGAGCACTGCATACAAATGGAGTTAATCCCTCGGGATATTATTGATATGTGTTGGGGTATGGGATTAGACTCACTGGGTAAACTAGTTACTCATGACTCATTTGTGATGCAGGTAACCAGTATGCAGGAGACCTTTACTCTAGGACGGGTAGGAAAATCATTAGCCAGTGGTAGTTTTATTATCCTGGAAAAGTAGTTTTGATATATCTTATGTATAAAGTTTGTAGATCAAAAACCTCGGGGTTAATCCTTAAGATTTTGTAAGATGCTTCTAAAAGAATATTATATGATTGTATTAAAAATGTTTCTTTAAGTAACATTTCCATATGATATTAGTCCTTGTCCGGACGAACTAACTATTGGGTATTTAGGCGATTGAAAAACCTCGGGTTGTACCTAATAGGATATGTGTACTTAGGCTATTGGCCTAAGGTACATGGATCTATTCTGGGAACTTTGGGTTAATCCTTTATGTACACATTGTGGCTTCTCACTTTGGTTTATGTTACTAGTGATTGGTTGTGCATGTTCTTGTTTGATTGTTGCACGACCGGTCGAGTCAACTTGTACGTAGACCAGATAGGGGGTGTCACATTGATCACCACTCCCTCATCGCGAGGACAAGGGTAAGTCACCGGGAAACCACCAGGTGTGGGTGTTTGGGCAGATTGGCGAGGTTGACGGTTGGCCGTCAGCCTGTTGCTTGGTGCGTGGAGGAATCTGAAAAACTGAGATTCACACATCAAAGTCAGTTCCATTCATGGGTTGTTTGGAAAGGATGGATTTTTTTGCTCTTTTCGGAGATCATGATTTCTATATCAAGTCCATTCCTTCTCCAACAACTCGATATCAACAATATACCATTTAAACCTCCAATAAAAACTCTATTAAACCTAGAAAATGATTTGAATTCTTATTCAATTCTACTTATTTTTGATCCTAACAGCAAAAGGAGAGGTAGATTCTATAATTGAGACAATCTAGAATCAATCTATTTAAGCGCAAAAGAAGAGGAACAATCAAACCCATTCACGATGTTTGGGGAAAGGATGAGAAATCGAGTCTCTTACCTTGAAAATCGAAGAAGATAACTGTAAAGGAGAAAGAGAAATCGAAATTTCAAGCAAGTTAGAGCCAAAACAAGTGAATCTACGAAGAAACGAAAGAATTAGGTTTTGAGGCAAAAAAACTTTGTGAGATCGCAAGTGGCTGGGGAAGAGTTTGTGTGGATGAAAAAGAGAGAGTGGGCGGTTTAAATAGAAATTTTTTTTTTCCTTTTTGAGACATTTACCTGGAATGGAGCGACTGAGTGTGTCAGAACAGGTTGTTCCAAGTGGTTGCTCTAGTTAGAGAGAAACGTGTCTCAAACATTTTTTTTACTAAATATTTAGAAAATGCAAGAGAAATATATACATTTACCAGTGGGTTGCCTCCCACCAAGCGTTTGGTTTAAGTCACTAGCTTGACTTGGCTTGACTTGGCTTGGCTTGTTAGGCCGAAGATTGATTGCCTAAGGCAATTTCTTCACCTTGTGTGATGGCTATGTCAGCAAGGTATGGCTTCAAGCGCTGACCGTTCACAACAAACTCTCCTCCTTTTGTGTCCAGAATCACAACAGCTCCATGACCTAAGCTCCTTGATGGTGAAAGGTCTGGACCATCTCGATTTCAGCTTTCTAGGGAACAGCTTCAACCTGGAGTTAAAGAGCAAGACCTGATCGTTTGGTTCCAAAGCTCCTGCTGGTGATTATTTTGTCATGATAGGCCTTGGTCCGCTCCTTGTAAATATTTAAGCTTTCATAGGCCAGATGCCTTAGCTCCTCTAACTCATGGAGTTGAATGGAGTCCCTTCTGCTGCTAGTTTGAGGTCGAAATTGAGAAGATTCACAGCCCATGCCGCCTTGTACTCTAGCTCCACATGAATTCCCATGCTTTTCCATAGACCAGGTGGTTGGGAGTGGTCCCAAGTGGTGTCTTGTTGTCTGTTTGGTAGGCCCATAGAGCTTCGTCCGATTTGAGGAACAGTCCTTGCGTGTTGTGCAGACGGTTTTTTTTCAGAATGTTTTTGATTTTCCTATTGGATACCTCTACTTGGCCAGTCATCTAAGGATGGCAGGGGTTGAGACCTTGTGCTTGACACCATTATTTTTCAGCAGTCCTTGAAAGACCTTGTTGATGAAATGACTTCCCCCATCACTAATGACAACTCTAGGTATTCCAAATCTTGGGAAGATGATTGATTTGAACATCTTGACCACAACTCTAGAATCATTTGTTGGACTTTGTATCACTTAAACCCACTTGGACACATAATCCACTGCAACCAGGATGTATCCGTTTTTGAAAGAAGGTGGGAATGGCCCCATGAAATCAATCCCCCAACAGTCGAACACTTCAATGTCAAGGATGAGGTTCTGAGGCATCTCATTCCATTTTGTGATGTTACCTTGTCGCTGGCACGAGTCGTAATTTGAGGTGAATGCGTGAGCATCCTGAAACATTGCCGACCACCAAAAACCTGATTGGAGAATCTTGGAGACGGTCTTGAAAACTGCAAAGTGTCATGCGTAAGAAGAACCATGACAGTGATGTAGAATCGTTTGAAGCTCTGTTTCAGGCACACATCTTCGGAAAAATCCATCCTTGCAATGCTGATATAAGTACCGCTCATCCCAGTAGTAGTGTCGCACATCCCTTAAAAAAATTATTTTCTCGTTCCCAGTGAATTCCAAAGGTCCCTTCTCACCGGCCAAGAAGTTGGCAATATCAGCAAACCACACAAAATTAGGGTATCATTTCTTGATCACAAATACAAGGTGCTCCAGTTCATTGGGGCAGAATGTTCCATGAGGTTTCTCTATCAAATTTCACAATCCGATCGCATATACTTGCTCCACTGGAAAGGTGTCATATAAAGTTGTTTCCTCATCAACCTTCATTCTGGATAGGTGATTTGCGACTCCATTTTCAATTCCCTTTTTGTCTTTGATCTCTAGATCGAATTCTTTGAGCAAAATAATCCATCTCAACAACCGCGGCTTTCCATCTTTCTTTGTCAACAAGTATCTCAGAGGTGTTGTCTGTGTGTACTATCACCTTGGATCCCACCAGGTAGGACCTGAATTTTTCAATGGCAAAGACAATCGACAGAAGCTCTTTCTCATTAGTGGCATCATGACATTGATCTTCATCCATTGTCCTACTTTCATAGTAGATCATGTGCAGCTTTTTGTCTTTTCGCTGACCCAACACTGCTCCCACTGAAAAACACTTGCATCAGTCATGATCTCAAACGAAAGGTCCCAGTCTTGTGGTTGCACAATTGGTGCACTGATTAAAGCACCTTTGATCGTGTGAAAAGCAGCCAAACAATCACTATCAAATTCGAACTTGGTCTCCTTGCAGAGCATTCTTGTCAGTGGTCTTCCGATCTTTGAAAAGTCTTTGATGAATCTTCGGTAGAACCCAACATGGCCCAGGAAACTCATGATCCCTTGACTGAATTAGGCGGTTTTAGACTCATCACTTCAAGATTTGCCTTGTCCACTTCGATTCCTTTCTCGCAGATCGTGTGCCCTTGAATAATCCCGTATTTTACTATGACGCGACATTTCTCCCAGTTCAGAACAAGGTGTTTCTCTTCACATCGCTGGAGGACCCTGCACAAATTTGACAAACAAACAGAAAGGATCTGCCATAGACACAGAAATCATCCATGAAAACGTCCAATATGTCTTCAAGAAGTTTACACCATCCTCTAGATGTTTCATTCTCTTTCTGTGCAACATTTTTTAGATTCGGGTTTTAACCTCCTCTGATGTTCTCCCGCCTGGTTGCTTGGCTCGGTATCCTATTTTCACCCAAACTTAAATAGACAACCATCTTTTCCATTGTATTGTTCAAAACAAGCATATTTGCATAGACGTCAGCTTCCACGCTATGGATGTTCTGCTCAACCCCAACTCTGATTAAGGCTAATTCAAGTGGATCTTACATTAAGATCTCCTCAATGATTCCCTCTTGAGGAAACAATGCATCATCCTCTCCATCCACTGTGAAGGTCTTCCCATCCAGCATCGGTTTCTTGAGCAGCTTTTTTATCTCAAACTTCATCACAATGTCTCCTAATTGAACATCAATCACTCCATTCCTTACATCGATAATTGCACCAAATGTGCAAAAGAAAAGACGGCCAATAATGAGTGGATCCTTTGGTTCCTCATCAAGCTCTAGAACCACAGAATCATCTGGGACCATGGTGTTCCCTATTTGGACATATAGATCTTCGAGGACACCCACCGGTAGTTTTACTGATATGTCTGCGAACACCAAGGAGATCCTGGTTGGTTTTTATTTCGTGAAACCCAAGTGCCTTGCAATGGAATAGGGCATAAGGTTCACGCTCGAGCCAAGGTCACACAGAGAACATGCGATTTTGTCTTCCAAATCTGAACCGAGAGCACAAATTTACCAAGATCACCCACTTTCTTTATCACCTTGTTCTGGAACACTGCACTAGATTCCGTGGAGACCATCATCAACTCACTGTCCTCTGAGATTTTTCTTAGAGATCAACCGCTTCATCAGGCTGCACATGGATGGAATCATCTTAATCACATCAATGAGAGGTAGTTTAATAGTCAAGTCTTCAAGCATTTTTCTGCATTTTATCTCTTCGCGATCTTTTCGAGACCTTTTTGCCGAAACAGGGTATGTACCTTAGGGGTGTAAACTCGAGTAGGAACAGTCTCGGAGGTGGTGAAGAAACACTGGGTTCACCCTAAATTGGTTGTTCCTTGTCATCATCAGTATCTGGAGCATCCTCTCTTTGTGGTTGCTCGGTTTCCTTTTGCTTCGCTTTCTCCTTTGCAGTAAACCTCTTAGGTACCTGGTCTGTCAGTTTCCTTCCACTCCTCAGTTTAACTGTGTTGCACTCTTTAGTGTTTTTATCTATTTTCCCAGGAAGTGTTCCTTGCTACCTCTTGACGCTTTCAGCCGTTTGAGCAATCTGAACACCCATCTTCCTTATGTGGCTTGAAACAGTATTGTACTTGTTGTTTAGCTCAGTGAACATGTTGTCCATCCTGTTGTTGATCTCTGAGGTAACATGTTTTAATACCTTGCCCTGAATCTTCTGTCCTTCAGCTCATCTTTCGGACCGCCTGCGGCAGTAGGAGCAGCATGCGTGTTGTTCTGGGGTTTATGATTCTGGGACTGGTTTTTCTCCTGGCTAAGAACATAAGTCCATCCCTGATACTTCGGGGAGTAGCCTTTCTGATAACTCGTGTTCTGCGCCATGTTGTTTTGTGTGTTGTTCTTGTAAGAGAAGAGTTGCGGGTTGTTTAGGACGATGGGGTTTGGGTGATATTTCTTAAACTGCCATCCTTGTCCATTAACATAGATCACTTCCTGTTGATCCTCAGCTGGTTTTCAGTTTCATATGTAGCTTCTTCCATGATGAAGAATTTCCCTTGGTTTTTCTTAAGCAGTTCATCAACTTTGGTTGTTAGATCGTCTATCTTTTGAGTGTCAACACTGTTGACTTTCTTGGAGCAGTCAGTTTCCTGATTCTTTTTACACAAGCTGGCTTCCAAGTTTTTGATCAGTTCAAATGCCCCTTCATTGGTTTGGGTCATGTAATCTCCTTTGTTCATATAATTTAAGGCACTTCAAAACTCCCAATCAACCCCATCATCGAAAATGCCTAGTAGGTAGTCATTCTCTGCGGTAGTCATTGAAATTCTCTCATGCATCACATAAGGGCTCATCAGTGAGCTGTTTCAAGGAAGAGATCTTGTTCCTCAAGGCTGCAGTTTTCACCTTTGTGTAGAAATGGCTTAGGAAAGCTGATCGGACATTTTCACACGAAGTAAGAGAGACGGTGGGTAGAGAATTCAACTAATGTGCAGCCTTTCCATCAAGAGAGAATTGGAACAGCGTGCACTTGATGTAGTCTGGTGGTACTCCATTGACACGAGTAAAGCTACATAATTTTTTGAAACTCTCAATGTGCTCAATTGGAGTTTCTGCCGAGAATCGATTGAACATCTTTCTCTGCACCCAGAGCGATCAACGAAGGATTGATCTCAAAGTCTTGTCGTGTGCAGGGTGGTGGATTGATAGAAGAGCGTGTGGTAGGGAAGTTGAACGGCAGGTTCCTCTCCCCTATCGGAACAACGTTTTCCTGCTGATGCTGTTGCTGAGCAAATGCTTTTTGTGCTTGTATGGTCTGCTGCATCTGTTGCATTGTAGCAGATAGTTTCTCTGGATTGCCATAGTCGCCCTTTCTAGCGTGATTCGGCCTTTTTTTGTTGGTGGTTTGTTCTTTCTAACTCTGCTAGGTCTTGGTTTCTGAGTGTAACTAGTTCTCCTTGTGCGTTCCCGAGTATGCCTACTGGTCATGCACCTGGAACATGAGCTGCAAAAAAAAGAAGATAGAGCAAGTTAGAGGTTTTAAACTAAATATGACATTAAAAAATAAAGGTAAAAAGCTGGTCACCGGCAACGGCGCCAAAACTTGATACACTAAAATTGGATCTTTGCTAATGTCAAGTTAACAATACTTTTGTAATACTTTTAGATTCAATTCTAGAGGACCAATTTACATTTTTTCCTTGTAGATTCAATATCAAGCTAAAACAATGTGGTGGATTTAAGCTAAAGAAAACGTAGCAAGAAAGTAACAGGTTGTTTTATAATTTTCAGATGATAAAAGAGCTATCCTAGGTTTACTTCATCGGGTGTTAACATTGCCAACCAAACAATTATTCAAGTTCGATTTTGACTAGTCTAGAACTCAGATTTCTTAAATAGACCAGCCCAGTCTCGTGGAGCTGATCCTTTTGCGGATCGATCTTGATGCCTAAGCTCTCTTTTGGATCAAGGCCCGACAGCAAGAATAAAGTTCAGATCTGATTGGTTCACAAAGCACCCTAATATCTAGTTTCGCTGATTCGGGATGCATTGCTTGTTCATAGTGGATCTAGCAACCTAGCTCATGGTTAATGACTAGATTAAACCTAGGTTCAAACATTAAGTGATCAGGTTAATGCAGGCAGTAAGAACAGTTATGAAAAAAAAACAATTGATAGGTGCTTATCTATGTTCAGTTCACGAAGTGAACGCCCTAGAACCCTACACTAACAAGCCGAGTACTCAGACATGACGCAAGAAAACACAGAGATTAATTCTGAATAATACATGATGCAATAAAATTGAGTAAAAGATAGTGTTCAGGATAATCTTCTCTAAAGCAAGATAATATGAGCTGTCTCCCTTACAAGGTAACAACTCAAAATCAAAATCCAGTTTCTTGCAGAAAACTAGCGTAAGTCCTAAAGAAGAATGGAGGAAGACCCTATATAGAGGCGCTGCCAACTCAGGATCAAAAAGGAGGAAAAGTAGGGTAAATCCTGAGAGTATCTTGGTTTCCTTAATTATAGAGAAAAGTCTCGGGGCTGCTCCGCTCTGTTCTAGAACACCCTTCAGGTTGTTTTGTTCGGTTTAAGCATAGGAAAACTCCAATTTGCATTCATTTTTTCATGTGTCCCTCCTAGAGCCTCTTTACCTACTCCAAACCTGTAATGACTCGATAAAGACCTGAAAGGACTTTAGAAACATATGCACAATGTGTCAAGACACAACATATCAAAGTTCCTCAAGAGTTCGTTGCCGTACTGTGAAAGAGGTCATGAGACTCTTGATCACTCATATTCTGCAATGGAAACTGAAGTTACAGCAAGGAACATGCGAGTAGACTTACCAGCACCTTCCCTGGTTTATCCAAGCAATGGAGACGCTCTCCTGTGAACAATGAGACAGATGAACCTGCTTCCATAGAAACTGAAGCCAAGGAAGCAGACGGTGATGACAAGGCTGGTTGTAACTTTAGACACAGATCTGTCGTAATACAGAAATGACTCAAACAGTGATTCTGGCTCAGTTTTTTAATGTTTTGAAGCACTCATCGGAGGAAGGGAGAATCTAGTCCGTTAAAGATTACACAAGTGCCAGTAGACGCCCCTGAGTATGGGGAAAAAGCCTCTTATGACAGAATACATTGAAGATGATCATTCTCAACATGTTTTCAGTGTGGAGACTGAATCTGTGATGTCTTTAACTGGTTTAGTGGAAGACCAGATCTCTTCCATAACCAATCAGGAGACAAAGAAAGAGTCTGATTGTCTTATTATTCAAAATCAGCATATTACCAAATTTGACAACTCTGAAGATTTATCTCTGGATGCGGATGAGTCCAACTCACAAGATGGATCTTCCATGAATACCGAACACGCTCGAGACATTACTCCAATAGATGTTCATACAGGAACCATGAACATCTTAGCCTCATCTTGGCAAGAAGAAGCATCGGCCAACTCTGATCTAGCTGAGATATCATCAGATTCTGGACAAGAGGATATCCACAACCCATGTCTATTATTGAACTTGGGAGTAGTGATCTTGAGGTACAAGTCCCTAATACTCAGAGAGATGGTACTGTTTTAGCAGATGATAACCAGACTAACCTAAATGATTAGGCCAGTGAGACCATGTTCGAAGTAGGCTTGGAAATATTAGTCCACAAGAGTGTTTTTTAGGTACTCAAGAATGTTTGTCACCTGAGCATTTCATACAGACACATAGCCAAGGTCAAGAGAGTCCATCTGAAACAGAGTCAGAAAATCCAACAGTAGCAGAAGCCGAGTCTCTCCTTTTGGTGTTCAGTGTTCACCTTCCGAAGAATGCAAAGAAAAAGCTTTTCCTCCAAGCGAAGCTGAAGTAGAAGCTCTTAATATCCCTGAGTCTGTTCTCCCTCCTCCACATCCTGATGTGATCATGGACCAGTGCAACAAGGAAGAGGATGTAACCAGGAATGCAACCATGGATCAATCAGCTAGTGAAGATGTCTTAGCCATTCCAGAAGGTCCCATGACTCGTTCTAGAACTAAGAAACTAAATGGAGCCATTGGAGGATTACTTAGACTCGTATGGAAACAAGAAGAAGGTCTTGGACAAAGCTTCATGATCCGAGATACCTTGACCACCATTCAAGCTATCTCCTCATCTAGCTGAGTTAGTACTTAGGCAAGTACTTGTGTGTGCTCTTTTCCTTGCTCTTGGTTTTGTCCTAAAGTGGTTTTCCGGAGGAAGGTTTTTAACGAGGCCACAAACTACTTCACACATCACCTAGGTGCTAATATCTTTCCAAGCCTAAGGAGACTACTCTATCTATTTATCTTATGTTATGTTTTAGACTATAGTTTCTATGCTATGTTATTTCTCGAAACCTAAGGCATATTCCTTGGTTTCTCTATTTAAACGCTTGTAAACTCTCATTCTGAATCAAGCAGTCTTTTATCAAAAACCTTTTGTCTACTCTTTCTCTCTTCTTTGTCGAGTGTAAGAGCTTGCTGGTGAGTCATATCCGGCGACTAAGGGTTCTAGTTTGGTGTGTCATATCTGATCTAGATCCTAGGAGTATCAAGGAGTCCATCCGCATCTCTTTGTGTCACCAATCGATCCACACACCTTGATAAACTTGAGTCTCTGATTCGTTTAGGCAAGGATCTATCCCATCTGATCCAGAGTAACATCCTAGGGTCATATTAAGTGGTATCAGAGCTACTCTGGATAGGGAAGTTCTCGATCTCTCTTTGGTTTCAAGTCGAACTTTTTGACTTCTCATAAAACCGATTGATCGATCTGTGATTTGTTGTGGTTTTCGTAGAATCTAATCATATTTTCGTTTGATATTGATCCATCTGTGTTGAATCCTGATAGATCTAAAAGTTCTTACCATATTTGGATTGAAAATAAACTGATCCGTGTGAAAGAAGTAATCGAATCGTTTGAACTGTTGAATCACTTGCGATTGAAGTTGCTTGCTTTAGCTTTTTGACCTAATCTGATTTGATCGTGTATATCTTAGGTTCTGATTTCATAAAACTAAACTGATTAATCTGATCTGAAGATTTGTCGATTGAATTCTCTGATCCTTGATCTACAAGTTTGTTATTTTGAACCGTTTTGAAAAGCGGATTTTGTTTCGATTGCTCAATCTATTTGAATTCTCTTGAACAACTTACTTGTTTAAGTTCTTTCTGATTCAGGTACATGGTGAACGAGTCAGAGGAGGAAGCAGAACTTGTAAGGCAAAACAAGCTACTGAGGGATCAAATGACTGATCAACTAAACCAAACGATGATCTCCACGGTTGCTGATATGATTAAGGCCAGTATAAGGGAACTCCGTGATGAACTAAGGCAAGAGATGAGGCAGGCTACTGGTCAGGGGAACAGCAATGAGCCTAGAAGAGAAAGGGTGAACCAAACTCAACAAGAACCAGAAGAATCTAGGAGGAACCAGCGTGAGCATGCTGGATCACAAGAAACTGACAACTACTATGAACACCACCATAGCTCTTCTTCTAGAGACAGCCGGAGGAGGCAGAGACGTGATCAAGAAGGAAGGATACATCAACGTGATGATCTTGCTGGACTAAAGTTAAAGATACCTCCCTTTTATGGCAAGGCTGATCCGGATGCCTATTTGGAGTGGGAGAAGAAGATAGAGCTTGTCTTTGATTGTCAGCAGTACACTCAAGCTCAAAAGATTTAAATAGCAGCTACTGAGTTCTATGATTATGCTCTGAGTTGGTGGGATCAACTAGTGACTACTAGGAGACGCAACCAAGAGTATCCAGTTGAATCATGGCATGAGATGAAATCTATTATGCGCAAGAGGTTTGTTCCAAGTCATTACCACTGTGATCTCCATCAAAAACTAAGGAAGCTCACTCAAAGATCTAGGTCCGTGGAAGAGTACTTTCAAGAGATGGAACTGCTTATGCTGAGAGCTTGTGTTTCTGAGGATAGAGAAGCAACCATGTCACGGTTTCTAGGAGGACTCAACCGTGAGATTCAATACAATGTGGAGATGCAACATTATGTGGAACTAGAAGAGATGTTGCATAAGGCTATTCTTGTGGAACAACAGCTTAAAAGAAAAGGACACTCACGCACTAGTTATGGGACTTCAAAGTTTCATACCCCTAAGGAGGAAAAGCCATCCTATACTAAGGAGAGAAAACCATATCCTAAAGAGGAAGCAAAGCCAACTGCGGTGTTTGGGAAGGATAAAGGAAAGGCCGTGGCTACCAGTTCAAGGGCTAGAGACGTCAAGTGCTTCAAATGCCAAGGAAGAGGGCATTATGCCAATGAATGCACCAACAAACGGATCATGATTCTGCTTGAGAATGGAGAATATGAGTCTGAAGATGACAAAACAGAATATGATCACGAGCAATCAGAGGAAGAATATGAAGAAGAACCAGTGAGAGGGAGACTGATGGTAGCTAGAAGGCTCTTGAATCTACAAACAAAGACTGAGGAACTTTAGCAACGAGAAAATCTATTCTATACCCGGTGTATGGTGCAAGGAAAGGTTTGTAGCCTCATTGTAGATGGAGGAAGCTGTGTCAATGTTGCTAGTGAGACAATGGTAAAGAAGTTGGGATTGAAGGTTCAAAGGCATCCAAAACCTTACCGGCTACAATGGCTTAATGAAGAAGGTGAAATGAAGGTATCAAGTCAAGTGGTGGTACCTCTGGCTATTGGGCGATATGAGGATGAAATTTTGTGTGATGTGTTGCCAATGGAAGCTAGTCACATCCTCCTGGGAAGGCCTTGGCAATCAGATAGACGTGTGATACATGATGGCTATACCAACAAGCACTCATTTGAGTTCAAGGGAAAGAAGACAGTGTTGATACCCTTAACTCCTAAGGATGTGCAACAAGATCAACTTCAGCTTCAAAAGAAGAAAGAGATCGACCTTAAACCTGATCGAAGCAAGCAGCATAACTTCAATGCCAAACAGGGAGACATCAAAAGAATTCT
This sequence comes from Moricandia moricandioides, assembly GCA_905132885.1. NCBI lineage: Eukaryota > Viridiplantae > Streptophyta > Magnoliopsida > Brassicales > Brassicaceae > Moricandia > Moricandia moricandioides. The sequence goes on from CAJHQQ010000449.1 coordinate 151,032, forward strand.
TTACTCTCATCATTCGGTTATAATGCTTGTTTATAAGGAAAATCTTCTAACCATAACTGATCTAGAACCGGATTATCCGAGTGAACTTGTTTCTCTATTACAGGAGTATGAAGATGTGTTTCCAGATGATCAACCTATTGGTTTACCACCTATACGTCGGATTGAGCACCAAATAGACTTTGTTCCTCGATCAACACTTCCAAACCGTCCAGCATACAGAACTAATCTTGTGGAGACCAAGGAATTGCAAAGACAAGTTGAGGAGCTGATGGAAAAGGGGCATATCAGAGAGAGTTTGAGTCCATGTGCTGTTCCGGTTCTTCTTGTCCCTAAGAAGGATGGTAGCTGGCGCATGTGTGTTGATTGTAGAGCAATCAACAACATAACAGTGAAGTATCGCCATCCTATCCCTAGACTAGATGATATGCTTGATGAATTGCATGGTTCTTGCATCTTTTCTAAGATAGACTTGAAGAGTGGTTATCACCAAATTAGAATGAAAGAAGGTGATGAGTGGAAAAATGCATTCAAAACTAAGCATGGGTTGTATGAATGGTTAGTTATGCCATTCGGATTAACAAATGCACATAGTACATTCATGAGGTTGATGAATCATGTGCTTAGATCATTCATAGGCATCTTTGTTGTAGTATACTTTGATGACATTCTAGTCTATGGCAAGAACATTACTGATCACATAGAGCATCTTAGATCAGTTCTTGATGTGTTGAGAGGAGAGAAACTTTATTCAAACTTGAAGAAATGCACTTTTTGTACGGAGAACTTGGTCTTTTTAGGCTTTGTTGTGAGTGCAGATGGTGTAAAGGTTGATCAGGAGAAGGTGAGAGCAATTCAAGAATGGCCAAGTCCTAAGACAGTGGGGAAAGTAAGGAGCTTTCATGGACTTGCTGGTTTCTATAGACGCTTTGTGAAGGACTTCAGCACTATTGCAGCCCCTCTAACTGAAGTAATCAAGAAGGATGTGGGATTCAAGTGGGGAGATGCACAAGAAACTGCTTTCCAGACCCTTAAAGAGAAGCTTACTCAATCTCCTCTTCTTATACTTCCTGACTTCTCTAAAACATTTGAAATCGAATGTGATGCTTCAGGAATTGGTATTGGTGCTGTATTGATGCAGGATAGGAGACCTATTGCATACTTCAGTGAGAAGCTTGGAGGAGCTACTCTCAACTATGCTACTTATGATAAGGAGCTATACGCTTTGGTGAGGGCCTTACAAACATGCAAACACTACCTATGGCCTAAGGAGTTTGTCATACACACTGATCATGAGTCCCTCAAGTACCTAAAAGGACAGAGTAAGCTTAGCAAGAGACACGCAAGATGGGTTGAGTTTATTGAGACATTTCCCTATGTCATCAAATACAAACAAGGTAAAGAAAACATAGTTGCTGATGCACTATCCCGAAGGTATGTTCTCTTGACCACTCTAGATGCCAAGCTACTAGGTTTTGAACAAATCAAAGGTATGTATGAGGATGATCCTGACTTCAAAGAAGTTTATAAATCTTGTGAGAAACTTGCTACGGGTCATTACTTTAGGCATGATGGATTCTTATTCTATGATAATCGCCTTTGTGTACCTAATTGTTCTTTGAGAGACTTGTTTGTCAGGGAATCCCATGGAGGAAGTCTAATGGGACATTTTGGAATTGCCAAAACTCTTAAGGTCTTGCAGGATCACTTCTTTTGGCCACACATGAAAAGAGATGTTGAGAGAGTCTGTGAAAGGTGTACAACGTGCAAGCAAGCTAAGTCTAAGGTCCAGTCCCATGGTTTGTACACTCCCTTACCCATTCCTTATCATCCGTGGAATGATATCTCTATGGACTTCATTGTAGGACTGCCTAGAACTAGAACTGGAAAGGATTCTATCTTTGTTGTGGTAGATAGATTTTCTAAGATGGCACATTTCATAGCTTGTCACAAGACTGGTGATGCATTACATGTTGCTAACTTGTTCTTTAAGGAGATAGTACGTTTGCATGGCATGCCTAGAACTATTGTATCAGATAGATATGCTAAGTTCTTGAGTTACTTCTGGAAGACCCTTTGGTCTAAACTAGGCACTAAATTGTTGTTCTCCACTACTTGTCATCCGCAAACTGATGGGCAAACTGAGGTAGTCAATAGGACATTAGGAACTCTCTTGTGTGCATTCATCAAAAAGAACTTGAAATCATGGGAAGACTATTTGCCTCATTGTGAATTTGCATATAACCATTCAGTGCATTCTGCTTCTAAGTTCTCCCCTTTTGAAATTGTTTATGGGTTCAATCCCACCTCTCCTTTGGATCTAATGCCTTTACCTGAGTGTGAAAGAGTTAGTATTGATGGCAAGAAGAAAACAGAGATGGTGCAACAAATCCATGAACAAGCAAGGTGCAATATTGAGGAAAAGACAAAGCAGTATGTCAAACAAGCAAACAAAGGCAGGCGTGAGATGGTCTTTGAAGTAGGTGACAAAGTGTGGGTTCACCTTAGAAAGGAGAGATTTCCAAATGAAAGGAAATCCAAACTAATGTCAAGGATAGATGGTCCATTCGAGATCATTAAGAAAATCAGCAACAATGCATACAAGCTAGAGCTCCAAGATGAACCAGATTTGAGGACAAATCCTTTTCAAGTGGGAGAGGATGATGTGATCATGGACCAGTGCAACAAGGAAGAGGATGTAACCAGGAATGCAACCATGGATCAATCAGCTAGTGAAGATGTCTTAGCCATTCCAGAAGGTCCCATGACTCGTTCTAGAACTAAGAAACTAAATGGAGCCATTGGAGGATTACTTAGACTCGTATGGAAACAAGAAGAAGGTCTTGGACAAAGCTTCATGATCCGAGATACCTTGACCACCATTCAAGCTATCTCCTCATCTAGCTGAGTTAGTACTTAGGCAAGTACTTGTGTGTGCTCTTTTCCTTGCTCTTGGTTTTGTCCTAAAGTGGTTTTCCGGAGGAAGGTTTTTAACGAGGCCACAAACTACTTCACACATCACCTAGGTGCTAATATCGGTCCAAGCCTAAGGAGACTACTCTATCTATTTGTCATATGTTATGTTTTAGACTATAGTTTCTATGTTATGTTATTTCTCGAAACCTAAGGCATATTCCTTGGTTTCTCTATTTAAACGCTTGTAAACTCTCATTCTGAATCAAGCAGTCTTTTATCAAAAACCTTTTGTCTACTCTTTCTCTCTTCTTTGTCGAGTGTAAGAGCTTGCTGGTGAGTCATATCCGGCGACTAAGGGTTCTAGTTTGGTGTGTCATATCTGATCTAGATCCTAGGAGTATCAAGGAGTCCATCCGCATCTCTTTGTGTCACCAATCGATCCACACACCTTGATAAATTTGAGTCTCTGATTCGTTTAGGCAAGGATCTATCCCATCTGATCCAGAGTAACATCCTAGGGTCATATTACATCCCTCCATGAAACACTTCAGGAAGACCCAGAAATAACGCCTCCTCTTCCGCCTCTCCCTCCAACACAATGGTGGACGGGGAAACTCGTGCAACCTGTTAAAACAACGGAAAAACAGTTCACTCCAGTGCCATCACTTGCAGACAATGAGAACAGCAATTTCTACATTCACAGGGATGAAAACACGCATAATGGATTAGTTCAAGCGACCGAGGCAGCAGATCAGTCGGAAGCCTCAGTTGCAGCAGGTGAAAATCACAATTCTTATCATGTTTATGTAAGTTTAGTGAATAATAAGATGAATAACACACAAGAACTTGAGAGGGAGAGAGAGAGAGAGAGGGGAGAGTATTGTTTTCGTAGACAAGAGTATGGGAGGGAGAATGTTATTCCTTGCTTTCTGAATGAGATATGTTGCAAGTATTTAAAGGCAAGATGCCTCAGTTCAGAAATTAATAATAAAAAAAAGAAATAATAAACAAAGTTGGTTAGGCCCGAGGGAAAGGGACATGACCCAAACGGTCCACAAGGCCACCCCTCCCTAAGTGAACATGTAACTAACACTATAAACAATTCAATTCTTGTCTCCTTGCTTCTCCAACGGTATTATGGGATCTGAGAGTTCGAACTGCAAACCCAACGAGCTCCCCTCTGTTCCGTGTCTCCCAAGTCTCGTCTAGGTCACATATGGGAACCTTGTCACTCAAGTCATTCCATACACTTGTACGGACCATGAAAAAACCACTCGCCCAAGACTACTTCTCTTCATCTTGGTCTGAGTTATTTCTTCATGTCAATAATTTATACATTGGAAACCTTGTCAACTTCATACCGAGAAGTAACAGTCTCCTTCAAAATCATACCTGAAGCTACACCAGAAGCAGAAATCAACCGAAGGCTTAGAAGCACTTGAGTGGTTTAGTCAGAACTTCAAAGAGCATACCAATCCTATGATAAGATATATGTTGGACATAGGTTGTGCCCCTCAACAAGGCCTATTAGACAATGAATTCGGCCCATTTAAAATAAGGTCAATAGGAAAACCTAGACCTCATCCTTCTTTAAATAAGGAGGCACTCCCTCTTTTAGAGGGAACCTTTTTTATCTCTTGGCCCTTTTTGGGTCTTCTAGAGAGAGAATACATTTCAGAAAGAGAAACCTCTTAACACATGCCTTCATTTAGGCACTTGTTTCCCATCGTTGTAGAACTACGATTGGCTTGATCCCTATTTAAAGGGTACGTAGGCAGCCTTTCACCGGGACCAGCTATAATTATTAAACCCCCCACCCTTTACTTTCATCCATCCGGTTCAAGTTCAGTATGAAGACTTCTCCTAATCCCACCATTGAAATCTGTTTACCTCCAGCACAGCACCGATTTCGGTTCAAACAATTTGCGCCCACTGTGAGACCTGGGGAAGTATCTTCGAAGAAGATTGAACTCGGAGTCCGTTTGTCGTCACTTGTCTGTTTGTCATCACTTCCCCGTTTGTCGTCACTTTTTTCTTTCTCAAGAAAAACGAGTAAAAAACAGGTTGCATTTTGCCACTTTTACCCCAAAAAAAATGATGACAATAAGACAAGATGCATCTTATCACTTTTACTCGAAAAATGAGTAAATGATAAGTTGCATTTTGTCACTAAAAAAATGATGACAAAAAGATAATTTGCATTTTGTCACTAGAAAAAAAATGATGACAAAAAGACAAGTTGCATTTTGTCACTAAGAAAAATGATGACAAAAAGATAAGTTGTATTTTGTCACTAAAAAAATGATGACAAAAAGACAAGTTGTATTTTGTCACTTTTACTCGAAAAAACGAGTAAATGACAAGTTGCATTTTGTCACTAAAAACACGAAATGACAACAAACACAAAAAGTCGAGTTGCATTTTGTCACTTTTACTTAAAAGAACGAGTAAATGACAAGTTGTATTTTGTCACTAAAAAAATGACGACAAAAAAACAAGTTATATTTCGTCACTTTTACTCAAAAAAAAAATTAAGTAAATGACAAGTTACATTTTGTCCCTTTAAAAAAAATTAACGGGACTTCCCATACTTTATTTTGATCGGCAAAAAAAAAAAATGAATGATAAATATATATATATATATATATATAAGTCCCATACTTTATTTTGATCGGCAAAAAAAAAAATGAATGATAAATATATATATATATATATATATATATATATATATATATATATATCACAGATGTCAAGGATTTCCATTCATACCAGTTCCACATTGGGCACGTGTGATGTGCATGAGTAAAAGAAGCCCACATCAGGTTCTTCGGTGACACCCATGGAACTCGCCGAGAAAAAAAAAAAACTACAACGACATGCTTCAAGCTCGCTGGTTTTGTCCCCTTCAAGCTTGAGTTATATACAAAGAAAGCTAACACAAAAAGGAATATCATCTTCGAAGGTTGACTTTGAAGAATTTTTTTTAAATTGACGAGATAACGGATGAAGAATTCTAAGAACACTCATGTCTCTCACCACCGTTGCCAAGAGATGGCGGTGAGATTATGATTACGTTACTCGTCAAAGGCTCGAGCTCATGCGCCGAACAACAGTCATGTGATTTACTGGGCACAAGTCAACGTCAACAACTTTCTCGGCATATTATTTTGCTCGGCCACGATTTGGCTTCATCAATACTCATCGGCAATGATGTCATTAAAGCGAGTAAAACATAATCACTTTGAGTCACAGCTCATGATGTAGTTTCAGGCTAAGAGCTCGTCAGCTAATTTCTCGTGGGTATGCTACTTCGTCATATACGTTGTTGAAGCTTGACGAACACATCAATAACTTGCCCTAGACCATCCTCGGGATAAACTCAGTGATACACCTCGCCGCAACCAGTTCTGTCCCTCTCTTCCGACTTCAAGCTCCATCACCCGTCGCCGCAACGACTTGATCGCGTCTTTCTCGTCAACAATACGACAAACCCGTAACCAATGTTTTGTTCGTTGGTTCTCACCAAACACAAGACCATCTATTCGTCGAGTCGTCACACCAATCTATTGCCAGCTTGAGATCAAGAAAACATCACCAAGCTCCGTTAACAGAAGCTTGTCGTACTTGGCTTAAGCTTTGTTTTCAAAACGAGATTCCAACGTTTCGCAAAAACAAGCGTTAACCCGAACAGTCATCACCAACAGAGACATTGCGACAAAAGGAACTCGAGCTCGTCGTCTTTTGACACAGCGGCAAATACAAATAGTCACCGACTAAAAGCTCTTGCCACCCAAAATCTTATGCTGACTAGAAGCTCCCCGATCAAAAGCTTATGCCGACTAAAAGCAGAGGCACAGTGACGATGCCTTCAAGCTCTCCACCAAGCGAGTATAATCTCTTCTCCGACTCATGCCGAGCAACAGTTTAAACTCGAGCTTATGCGGTTACTTGGCTCGAGCTCATGCGATTACTCCAACGCAACGTTTCCAAGACAAGCTCTTGCGTTTTCGTCAAAACGCCGGTATAGAGATCGTCCAATACAACTCCACATCTTGGCCGAAAGCAAGTCTCTACAAGTCATTTTCCGGTCAAAACTCTGCTATGAGAAGTCAGCAACAATACATTTCCTCGGCACATTATCTTGCTCGGCCAAGAACTTTTTCCGGACCGAGATGACCACAAGCTTCTCGGAGCCCTGTCGAAAATCCCGTTAATAACTTGCTTGGCGTTTAACAAGACACTTGCATTCAGAAAGACAGCCCTTCACTCGTCACGGCTAAAACCAGACCGCCAACTTGAAGTTCCATCAATTTCGTAGACTCCACGAGCCGTTTGCAACTCATCATATGTCGAGTAAAAGGATTTCTGGTTTTGTCTCGTTCAAAATCCCAAGTTGAATACAAAATTTTAAAAAAAAAGTAAAAAAAGAGAAAAGGAGGAGCTCACGACAAGGAGGCTTGTTGTCACACCTCACTGTCAGCTTGGAAGAATTTTTGAAAGTCTTTCTTCGGCGTCCGTGTTGACTTACCCTCGGCATATTATTATGGGGATTATGAGAGACTTGTTCGGCAAGGAAACTGAGTAAATTAATAAATCAGCAAAGTGTAGCTTGGGCCTCACAGAAAAGAAGAAGCAAAAAGCTGAAGCCCGACAAGCCCAATACCGTGAAGAAATAATTAGACGAGGAAATCAAAGTTCATTTGGTCGACAATGATTTCATTCTTCATGTTTTTGCTCGGTCATGATTCCACTTCATGCTTTTGCTCGGTCATTATCGTTTCATCACCTTTTTTCGGCAAGAGACTTTTGGTCGGTCAAAGGATCAGCTTTGTTCGTCGGTGCCAGTCCATCGAGGCAAATAGTCAAAACGAGCTAGAATAAAAGACAAGGACATCACGTGCCAAGTCAAGCTCGTTGAGTGTCATCACGAATTCATTAGCTCATTAAAAATGACACTTGTACCTGTTTCCTGTCACTTTTACTCGTCGCGAGTAAATGACAAGGTGCGACCGTTGCTCGTCCTTTTTTACTCATAAAAAAAATGAGTAAATGACAATTTGCATTTTGTCACTTTTATTCAAAAAAAAAAGAGTAAATGATAAGTTTCATTTTGTTACTTTTACCCGACCAAAAAAAAAACGAGTAAATGACAAGTTACATTTTGCCATTTTTACTCGAAAAACGAGTAAATGAAAAATTGCATTTTCTCACTAAAAAAATGACGACAAAAAGCTGAGTTGCATTTTGTCACTTTCGCTCGACCAAAACAAAAAAAAACGAGTAAATGACAAGTTGCATTTTTGTCACCTTTACTCGAAAAACGAGTAAATGACAAGTTGCATTTTGTCACAAAAAAAAATGACGACAAAAAGCCGAATTGCATTTTCTCACTTCAACAGTTCAACTCAAAAAAAAATAAGAGTAAATGACAAGTTGCATTTTGTCATCTTTGCTCCATGAACGAGTTTTCACTCCGGGCCGTTGCTCTCCATGCGTGAGTTTACTCTCGAGGCATGAGTTACTGGCCGAGTTACCGCTTCTAGGAATGATTTCTTACTAAGTCTCCTAGCAAGAGTACAACTCGCGTCCTAGGCATGAGTCCACTACTCAACTCGCCTAGTAAAAGTACAACTCGCCTTTGTCTGGGCATTAGTTTGGTAAAATTGGTTTTTCCAAGCATGAGTTTACACTAAACTCGCCTAGTAATAGTACAGCTACTCTCCTTATAGGCATGAGTTACTGGCCGAGTTACTACTTCTAGGAATGATTTCTCATTAAGTCTCCTAGCAAGAGTACAACTCGCGTCCTAGGCACGAGTCCACTACTCAATTCGCCTAGTAAAAGTACAACTCGCCTTTGTCTGGGCATGACTTTGGTAAACTTGGTTTTTCCAAGCATGAGTTTACACTAAACTCGCATTTTTCCAAGCATGATTTCTCATTAAGTCTCCTAGTAAGAGTACAACTTGCGTCCTAGGCATGAGTCCACTACTCAACTTGCCTTTGTCTGGGCATGAGTTTGGTAAACTTGGTTTTTCCAAGCATGAGTTTACACTAAACTCGCCTAGTAAAAGTACAACTCGCCTTTGTCTAGGCACGAGTTTACAAAAACTCGCCTAAATCATAAGGCGCTGAGTCCATTGTCTAATAAACCATATTCATATAATTCGCAGAGATCAATTTCATCTCTCTCAGCGAACTGGGGGGCTTATTGTTGGACATAGGTTGTGCCCCTCAACAAGGCCTAGTAGACAATGAACTCGGCCCATTTAAAATGAGGTCAATAGGAAACCCTATACCCCATCCTTCTTTAAATAAGGAGGCACTTCCTCTTTTAGAGGGGTCTTTTTTTGATCTCTTGGCCCTTTTTGGGACTTCTAGAGAGAGAATACATTTTAGAAAGAGAAACATCTTAACACATGCCTTCATCTAGGCACTTCTGTCCCATCGTTGTAGAACTACGATTGGCTTGATCCCTATTTAAAGGGTACGTAGGCAGCCCTTCACCGGGACCAGATATAATTATTGAACCCCCTTTTACTTTTATCCATCCGGTTCAAGTTCAGTATGAAGACTTCTCCTAATCCCACCATCGAAATCTGTCTACCTCCAGCAAAGCACCGATTTCGGTTCAAACAATATAGAAAGTCAATCATTCATTCATTGTAATTATACCATTACATATTCCCTTTCCATCTCTGTATATTTGATTCCTCTGTATATAAGTAGAGCCAGTACCATCAATAATATATATCTTTTCACATAATCATCATGGTATCAAAACGTATTAGGTTTATCTAATAAGATCCGACGCCCTTCTCTTCTTCTCTTCCTCTCTCGTTCTTCTTCTTATACATCTCAATCACTCTTTTCTTCTCTTTAAAGCTTCGTTTCCTTAACAATGGCTTCTGATTCTATGGCTGGGAGAATCTCTATTTTGAATGTAGAGAACCCAGAGAGAACCTTACTCTTTGTAAACATGTCGAGTGATACGAAATTAACAAACGACAATTATCTAATGTGGGGGAGACAGGTCCGCGCTCTTCTTGAAGGTCAGAAGCTGCATCAGTTCATCGACTCCACTGATGGTCCGTCTTTAACCCTCATCAAAGATGCTGTCTCAGTCTCCAATCCAGCGTATGCGCCATGGTGACGCCAAGATCATTTGTTGTGCTCGGCTCTTATTGGAGCAATCTCACTAAGTGTTCAGCCTGTTTAATCGAGCGCCACCACTGCAAAGGAGGTCTGGATATCCTTGCAACAACCTTAGGAAATCCAACGCGAGGACATTTGCGTCAGCTCCGGTTACGGAGCCGTACATGTGCTAAAGGTACTAAAACAATCAGTGAGTACCTTCGTATCATCAAATCCAAATCCAATGAACTTGCCCTAGTTGGAGCACCAATGGATCAAGAAGACCTCACTGAACAGATCCTTGCTGGTATAAGCAAAGAGTACAAGCCTGAGATAGATGCTGTTAATACCAGAGATAAACCCATCTCATTTCCAGAACTGCACGAACGATTGCTCAACCGAGAAGAAATGATAATCTGTACTCAGTCTCCTTCTCCAGCTGTTGTTACGAATGCTACTGGCGCACAAGCTCGCCACAACAAAAAACTAATCAGAACCAGCATCAACGTCCACCCAAACACAACATATCGACAAAAACAGCGTTTTTTAAAACCATATTTGGGACGCTGTGAAACTTGTGGTGTGCAAGGACACAGTGCTCACTAATGTCGAGAATTTTGTATGGTCAAAGGAGGTGGTTCTTCATCAGAGTGGTCATCTCCAGCTACGAAACAAACCCAATGGTATTCCGCACCGACTCAGTCTAACTGGCATCCTCATGCGAATCCTGCAATGATGTCTCACACTTTAAATTGGCTACTGGACTCGGGTGCCTCACATCAGATGACGTCTGATCTTGCTAACCTCTCAATGCTCATCCATACAGTGGCAGAGATGACGTCCAACTTGGTGATGGTTCAGGCCTTCGTATATCACATACCGGTTCTTCTTCTCCACCCTTTTATAATAAACCTTTTTTCTTAATTATGTCTTATGTGTTCCATCACTTGATAAACATTTAATTTCTGTTTTTCAACTGTGTAAAACTAATGGTGTTGCTGTCACTTTTACACCTACTTACTTCCAGGTGAGAGATCTACAAATGGTGAGTCTTTGTCTCGAAGGAAAACCTAAAGATGGCACTTATGAGTAGCCTAAACTATCTTCTTCTAAACCACATTCTCTTTCATTTTCTTCTGCTGTTAGAACTATTATGACGGATTGACACTCTCATTTGGGCCATCCTGCTTTTTCTATTCTTCAAAAAGTTTTTCTCGTTTTGCTTTACCGATTTCTTAAAATATTTTCTTTCACGGCCATGTATGGATTTATCTATTTTTAAGATGCATAAGTTTCCTTTCTATAACTCTATGAAACAGGCCCTTGATATAGTTTTCTCAGATGTTTGGATGTACCATTGCTCTCTATTGATGGTTTCAAATAATATGTCATATTTGTTGATCATAATACTTGATACAGTTGGATATATCCTTTTAAAAGGATATATGATGTTTTTGATGTGTTTATGAAGTTCAAAGGGTGAGGCAAAAATCAATTTAGGAAAAAACTCCCAACTCTCTATACAGAAAATGGTGGCGAGTACATAGGACTTGTTAACTTCTTGTCTACAAATGGCATTTCACATATGACCAGTCCACTTCATACGCATGAGCATAATGGAATTGCAAAACGCAAACATCAACATTATAGTCAAAATAGGCATGAGCATATTCTCTGATGCTTCAATGCCACAAGTGTATTGGCCATTTGCTTTTGTGACGGCAGTTTATCTCATCAATCGCATGCCATCGCAGCAACTCCATTTCAAAACTTCTTTTCAAACTCTTCATGTTCGGGCCCCTAACTATGAGAAACTAAGAATATTTGGCTGTTTATGTTTTCATACAGGCTGAAAATCAGGGTTGGCAAGATGGATGATGGAAGCTTGAATGGATCGACCAAATATATGATCGGGTGGGCAATATGACTGGAATGCAAATTCAAAACCTGAAAAAAATGCAAAATGAGTGAGATGATGATTATAATGAGAAAAAAACAATATAAATAGACAAAGGATAGGATGGAATCAGGCTGCTGGTCGTGTGACACTCTCATCCTAATCAGTTGATGATCAAAGTTGATGTAGTGGAGCTTTGCTTGCTGGTTGTGTAATTCTCTCAAGCTTAGCCAGTTGATGTGATGGATGGGTGGATTAAGGACGCCAAAAGACTCTATGGAAAGGATACTTGATAAGTCAAGATGCTGTGGAGCCTGTTCTCACAAACTCTAAAGACTTCAACAATAGTTTTGGAAAAAACTAGAAAAACATATTTTTCATTCATAAAAAGGTTCAAAGGGTTTTGATTGACAAATGTGGGCAACTGGAAGTTATAAAGACTCAAGTAGAGGACTCTATACAAGACCAAATGGTCATAAAAAGACAAGTAAAGAAAATAACTGGCAAATAAAGTAGAATCTTCAAACGAGTGATCTTGGGAGATAATATGGCCGTTGGAAATGATTTGTTTGGCCATAAATGAGAATTGATTCTTGTTGAACCGGTACGGTTTCAAGGGATACGATAGATTCTGGGAACCTTCTTGATCGATTGGAGGGTTCTGAACTCTGTAGGAACTGAAGAAGTAGCTGATGGACTTTTAATTCCCAAGGCTCCAAAATAGGCAAGTTGAAGTTAATGATGATTATCCTAATCCTATGGGTGCTGGTGCAGCTTAGGACGTCTTGAATACCTTCTGTATGGATTAGTTTCTCCTAGCTTCCAAAAAATGTTTGGGTTGGACCAAATTGAATTAGTTGAAGACTTTCTTTAATTGATGTCAGTTTACCCAATTTGAGTAACCATGTAGATCTTCTAGTTGGATTGGATTTCAGGCTTGGTTCTTCTTCACCTGGAATCCTAAAAGGACCTCCTTAACATAAAAAGTTGCTTTGTTTGTAGTCCCTTGATTGTTGGATTTGTATGGACCGAAATATGGCTGATCTGTCCCATTGGATGCTGAGAAGATGGCCTGACTTGTAAAATCGATAACTTCTGGCTCTGTGAATATTTTCTGGTGATTCCAATTTCAAGTGACACATTGTTGACTTTAATATCCATGAAAATTAGTTTCATACTAAAAGACCTTCTGGTTTTTGAGATATACGCCTTGGATGGAACCGCTGTCGTTAGTATCACCTAGGTAGTTGGTCTGGCCGGTTTGATGAAGCTCTGGTCGAGGCATGGTTTTGATGGCCGCATCATGTTTTCGGTGGCCCAGGACATATGTATCACATAATTTAGATGCATAATCATCAGATTTTGTTTTTCTATAATACTCTATTACTCAAAGTGCATATTTTTGCTTAGATCGTGCAACTTCTAGGAAATATACTTCTAGACATGTAGTTTTTCATGAATCTGTGTTTCCCTTTGCGACTCCAACAACTTCATTTGCTAACAATGACTCTAAGGAGTCTGGTAACCCGGTTGCTACTTTTCCTATTGTCTCTCTCCTGCCAGTTGCAGGTGGTGCATCAACTGTGGAACCAGCGGTTACGCAATCGCAGACAGCACCTCCAACACACACGTCACCGTCTCTCTCAAAATCTTCTCAACCTCAGTCCTCATCTCCACCTAGTAATGGCACTCAGCCAGGAACAGCCTCCAAGGTTACAGAACCTAATAAATAACTCTCACAGGCTGCTCCTCCATCTGATCAACTGCCACTGCGTCGAAGTGCTAGACAACCGAAACAAACTCAGAAACTCAATCTTCACACGGCTTTACCACCTTCTCCACTTGAAAAAATTCCCACATCTGTAGATGAAGCTCGTAAAAATACTTACTGGCGTCAAGACATATAGATGAGATTAACTCTCAGCTACGAAATCATACATGGGATCTTGTTAAGGATTATAATATTGCCAGTGTTGTTGGTTGCAGGTGGGTGTTCACAATTAAATGCAGTGCTGATGGATCCATAGATCGGTATAAAGCTATTCTATTGGCTAAAGGATACAATCAATGGCCTGGCATTGACTATAGTGCTACAATCAGCCCGGTAGTCAAGCTTGTTACAATCTGTATAGTCCTCAACACTGCTGTCTATTGCAATTGCTCCTTAAAACAGCTTGATGTCACCATGATATACCATGGATTTTGCCTATTTTACCTATAATATATAGAGTACTTTTAGGGTTTTTATATGCATTTGGTATTGTTTTAGAGTATTTTCAGGTTCATGTACCATTGGAAGCAATTGGAGCTTTTGGGCTATTTTGAAGTATTTAGGGTGCTCAACAGAAACTCAGAGTCGGATCCATATTTATTAAGGGACCATCTATTGACGTCACACACAATGCGTCGATCGACAGCCAAGTCGACAGCAATATTGGTGAAGGCTTGGGAAATTACAAGTTTTACCCAGAAGTTTCATTATTTGCAAGACAAGTCCATGGCTGAAATTTAGACTATTTATTAGGGTTTTCTATCTTAGTTTTAACATAAGCCTAGAAGATCTAAAAAGAGTTGTCTTCGAAGTTACACAAGAGTTTGAGAATTAAGGGTTGGAACACATTGCTACATGTATTAGAGACAAAGATCTGATCATCATTATAGAGAAGATCTTGAACTCCTTATCTTTTTACTCAGTTTATTTTGTGCAATTTATTAGAATTTATTCATGGAATTTATTCATGTTCTTTATTGCTATGTCTGAGTAGCTCACTGTTAGATTTAGGGTTATTCAATGATAATAATGTATTGTTGATTTTTTAGAATTGTTAGGGTGATCCTCTTGGTTCATTGTTTAAGTTATTCTTAATGCTAAGTTGAACTTGATCACCTCAACCTTAGAAATTAGGATTCTATAGCGCAAGCGAGAGTTTGGTTATAACCTGGAATTTATCTTAAACAATCTAAATAACCGGTAACAAACGAAAGTTGAACTGGAAGTTTAGAGAACACATCAAACCGCGAAACTAGTACTGTCTAGAATGAGCATCGATCCACACCACCTAGTTGGCATCGATCGATACTAAGTTGAGATGCACAAGAGTGATCTCCTAAACCCTAAGGTTTGAGTTCAGAACAATGCTTAATAAAACCCTAGCTATCTATAAATATGTAGTATCTAATAATACCTAAGAATTTCCCCTAAGTCTAATCTCTTAATTTAATCCTCACAAACCAAATAAATCTTGAAGTCGCTTTTATTGTTATTGTTATAATTCATCTAGCTTTAATTCAAAAACATTAAGTTTATTGTGCAATCCTAGAGTCTTTGGATTTGATCCCTAAGTACTACACTGAACCACTTATTTGAGAGAGTAAAATAGGAAATAGGGTTAATATGAAAGTGAAATAAATACAACCTACATCAAATTTGGCGCAGTTGTCAGGGACTCTTTCTTATTGCCATTAGATTTCGTTTAGAATATTGTCTAGATTTTTATTTTACTGATTGCTAAATTATTCTTTTCCTGAACTTCATGACGCATGTACTTAAAGGAGAGAATATGGATTCATGATAACAACCATCAATCGACGGAGCTCGTCTGGAATCGATAGACGTTAGTCCACTGCTGTCGGGGAACACCCTTCCATTGCCATCGATCGATACCGATCAGCCGGAGGTAGGTAATTACGCCTTTACTGATTCTGATAATAAGAAAATAGTATTGATAGAACCAATGAACAATAAAAGCGACGAAGCAAGCCAACTAATTAGGGGGCTTCAATCACCAATCAAATCACTAAATCTCCAAAGAATGAGATAAAGCATGAATTGCTAATGCTCGAATACCTAAACCCCATCAGAACCTATTCCAATAGGTTCACAATTCGATTATCCAATGACCATACTGGAAGCTCTGAGCTTGATATCGACTTCCTAATTATGGCACATAAAAACCATAAGATGAACACCAAAACGATCACGTCGAAATTCTAGAAGACATGGTGAACGACGATTTCAATCGCTGCAAGCTTTTCCCTTTCTCCCTAGAAGGTGACGCCAGGAGGTGGTTGAACCAGCTACCACCTGGATCCCTTACTTATTGGGAAGATATTAGAAACGCTTTCATGAATCACTTCTTTGACGAGGAGAGATACTTGGAAGCAAGGAAATAAATATCCACATTCATTCAAGGTAGCCACAAATCCTTTAAAAACTCTTGAACGAGGTTCAAGAGGTACCAACTTTCGTGCCCGCACCATGGGTTCTCAGAACCCCAACTCATCAACACCTTCTATAGAGGCCTAAACCTAGACTATCAAACCATCCTTGATACAGCCAGCGAGGGGAACTTCGTCACCCAAAGCCACGCAAGTACTAAAAGACTGATAGAAAACATAGCTTTAGGTAGAGATTTCGAAACGAGAGACACCAAAAAGAAGGAACCACCAATGTTCGCGGAGGAGAAGCACTCGATCCGAGTTAGAAAAACTCTGGCAGCAGTTGCGACCCTTTTGGACGAACATGGTTTGTCTTGATATTATGCTGAGGATGATGCTGTTTCTTCCGACTTCGAAAAATGAGTTGAGTTCTCTGATGTGATGAACCTGAACGATCAGCGATTTAGGGAGAGCGCTGGCAATTTTGCAAGCAGCTACGATAATACTGTGATCAGACACGAAAGAAGTTCAAGGTCGAGAATGAATCAAGTCTTCACAGGAAACCATAGAATAGTCGCCGACCTCAACGAGAAATTTGATCTTATATACTAAGAGATGGCAGAAAAATTTGAAACTCTGAGCGAACACATTAAGAGGATCGACAACAAAGTGGTGAGTAACGCTATGTCCATCAAGAGAGAAAACGGATTTTTACCTGGTAAAACAGACGCTAACCCCAGGAGCCATTGCAATGTCGTAGCTTTATGAAGCGGTAGACAACTCGCCCCTGGCGTTAAAGAAAGCATCACCATCGATGAAAAATCGCAACAAATGAAAACGAAAAATCGCATCCCATCCCACTTTAAACATACGAGAAAGATCCCGATATCCTTCTTGAAATCGACGTGTTGGACCAAAATGACGACCTTGAGGAATTAATTGTTGAGCCTAAGGGAAAGAACACAGACACAAGAGACATCGATCAACACCCCTTACCAGACATCGATCACCACTCTGAGTCTATATTCGATCGACGCTCAGAACCGAGAATTGATCGACGCTCTGACCCAGAACCAAACGAACCGGTTAGGACAAAGATATACCAATCAAAACCGCCATTTCCTCCAAAAAACGCTAAGCAGATGAACAAGCAGTTGGAAAACGCAAAAATGCAAGAAAGCGTTTGACAAAGTAAACATCGAGATGCCACTAAGAGATGCCATTCACATCTCGTCTGCCATTAAGCAGTACGTTAAAGATGCAGTATCACGAGGATTCCATGAATCAGAACACTGTGTGATGATGGTGTCCGAAGAAGTGAGCAAATCATTCAAGGAAAAACTCCAGTCCCGATAGTTTCGTTTTGGACTGCACTATTAGCAATGAGAGATTTCAGAGATCCCTTTGCGATTTAGGCTCTAGTGTCAACCAGATGCCTTATTCTGTTGCAGTCACTCTTGGGTTAACACAGTTCCAACCTACCAAGGTCACTCTCGTTTTAGCTGATAGATCAACTAGAATTTCGGACGGCTTACTTCAGTACGTGGCCGTACGCATTCATAACTGCGATATACCTGCAGATTTATAGTGCTTAAATATGAGCGAGAACCTTGAAATCCAACCATCTTAGGAAGACCTTTGCTGGCCACTTCCGGGGCGATCATTGATGTCATAGAACGACGTATATGCCTCAACATCGGGAAGATACCGATGGTCTTTGACATGGAAAAGATAATAAAACAACCTTTGATCGACGGTCAAACCTATCATATCGATTACCTTTCCGAACTAGCAGAAGAATCGTTCATAGATATGTGCTCAAGCGAACCTCTAGAGAAGGCAATCACATCCCCTAATGGTGACGTCTCTGCGTTAGAAGATCGCACTGGAGAATATACAAGGTTAATGGATGGCACAGAAGAAATTTTTAATGTAGACCTTGACAAACTCGACCTATCGACCACCGTCGATCGACATCCCACTATCACCGTCGATCGACATCGTACTGTGAACAACGATTTGAGCAAGGTGGAAGCACCTAAAATCAAGCTTAAACCACTTCTAGACGACCTTAAATATGCTTTTCTTTACGAAAATTCATATCTTGTCATCACAAATGCAAACTTGAGGAGCACTGTTACTGAATAAACTTCGGAAGCACCCTAAAGCTCTCGAATATTCATTAGATGACATCACGGGAATCTCTCCTGATTTATGCATGCACATGATACACCTTGATGATGAATCTAAATCATCCATCGAGCACCAGTGGATATTGAACCCCAACCTGAAGGAAGTAGTTAAAAAGGAAATCATGAAACTTCTAGAAGCATACCTTATTTGTTCAATCTCATACAAATAATGGGTCAGCCCAGTTGATGTTGTCCCAAAGAAAGGGGAATCACTGTGGTAAATAATGACAAAGACGAATTGATCCCTACAAGAACTGTCACCGGACACAATATGTGTATCGATTACAAGAAACTAAATGCTGCCACACAAAAAAAATTATTTCCCTTTACCCTTTATCGATCAGATGTTAGAATGGCTTACAAGACACAAATACTATTGTTTTCTTGACGGGTATTCCAGATTCTTCCAGATTCCCATACATCCGGACGATCAAGAAAAGACCACCTTTACTTGTCCCAATGGAACATTCGCATATCGCAGGATGTCATTCAGACTCTGTAATGCCCCTGCGACTTTCCAAAGATGCATGATGTCGATATTCACCGATATGATCGAGGACTTCATGGGGGTTTTCATCGATGACTTCTCGGTATATGGTCCAGACTTCAAAACTTGTCTCGATAACCTATGTAAGGTCTTAGCTAGATGCAAAGAGAAAAATCTGGTTTTGACTCAGAGAAATGCCATTTTATGGTTAATAGCAGAATTATCTTGGGACATAAGGTCTCAGCAGCCGTAATTGAGGTGGACAAGGAAAAGATTGAAGTAATGACTGGACTGGCACCACCCACTAATGTCAAAGACGTTATAAGTTTTCTAGTACATGCTGGATTCTATAGGCGATTCATCAAAGATTTTAGCAAAATTGCTAGACATCTTACTGCGCTCTTGTGCAAAGAGGTGAAATTCGATTTACACCTGAATGTCTTGACGCCTTCAAAGAAATTAAATCAGTGCTCATATCCACCCCCGTTGTCCAAGCACCAGACTGGGATCTACCATTTCAAATCATGTGCAACGCCAGCGATTTCGTAGGAGGTGCAGTACTTGGAGAAAAGAGAGACACAAAATTGTACCCTATATACTATGCCAGCAGAACTCTAGACGATGAGAAACACAATTATGCGACAACGGAAAAAGAGTTATTGGCTGTGGTATTCGCCTTCGAGAAATTCCATTTCTATCTATCCAGTTCAAAAGTAGTAATTCACACCGACCACGCAGCATTAAAATACTTAATGAATAAAAAGGACACTAAGCCGAGACTTCTATGATGGATCCGACTTCTCCAAGACTTCGATATAGAAGTCAAACGGACTCGCAGATCACTTATCACGAATAAGAATAGATGACGACATCCCTATAGATGATTTCTTACCCACAGAAAATGTCTACTTAGCAGAGTCGACTTTCGTTGGTAGAGTTAGTTCGGCACATGAAGTGGAATCGATCGACACCATGCTAAGCCCATCGAATGATTATGGCCGTAGAGAATCGATCGACTCTACCCTTGCACCATCGATCGACAATACATTTGAAAAAGGCGATGAAATAATCATTCCAATAAATATCAACGTCCGTTGTAACCCTTCAATCCCGAATAATGACTCTCCCAGAGGTAGAAGTTTGAGTCAGGGGGTGTGTGCACTAAACACCACTGATAGCTTGGTATGCAGATATAATAAACTATCTTACGGACAAAGTTGAACCCGGACTCTTCAAAGGATATCACAAAAAGAAAATTTTGAGAGAAATCCGGAGATATCTGGGACGAACCTTATCTTTACAAACATTGCTCTGACAACATATACAGACGATGTGTTGCCGAAAGCGAAACTTCAAATATTTTATATCATTGTCACGGATCCGATTACGCTGGACATTTTGCTAGTTTTAAGACAATGTCAAAAATCCTACAAACATGCTTTTGGTGGACAACTATGTTTCGCGATGCTCAAGCTTACGTAGCAAAATGCGACCCCTTCTAAAGAAGAGGAAAAATCAGCAAGAGAAACGAAATGGAACAAGATTTCATACTCAAAGTTGAAGTGTTTGATTGTTGGGGCATCGATTTCATTGGCCCTTTCCCTTCTTCGCATGGAAATAAATACATACTGGTCGCTGTAGACTATGTATCTAAATGGGTGGAAGCGATAGCAACCCCGAAAATGATGCTTCCGTAGTTGTTAAACTCTTTAAGAGTATTATCTTTCCCAGATTTGGAGTTCCGTGAACCGTAATAAGCGATGGAGGTACCCACTTCATTAACAAAGTGTTCGCCATGAAACATGGAGTTCACCATCGGGTAGCTACACCCTATCATCCTCACACCAGCGGACAAGTAGAAGTATCCAACCATCAAATCAGAGAAATCTTGAAAAAAATGGTAGGAGAAACCCGTAAAGATTGGTATTTGAAGTTAGATGATGCACTTTGGGCATACCAAACATCGTTTAAAATACCATCAGGAACCACCCCGTTCCACCTAATCTATGGAAAAGCCTGCCATCTCCCTGTAGAACTAGCGCATAAAGCCAAAGGGGCCATAAAAAGATAAACTTTGATGCTAAACCCGGAGCAGAAAAGAGATGAATTCAACTAAATTAGCTCGACGAAATCAGATATCGCGCCTACGAGAACTCGAAATTGTACAAGGAGAGAACGAAAGCCTATCACGACAAGAAAATTATTTCACGGCATTTCGAACCGAACGATCAAGTACTCTTGTACAACTCTCAGTTAACTCTATTTCCTGGAAAACTACATTCTCGTTGGTCCGGACCCTTCACCATTAAAGAATTTACACCTTACGGGACAGTTGTCCTATTTAATTCTAAAGGAGAGGAGTCCATGGTGAATGGGCAGGGAGTGAAATATTACTGGGCTAAAGCTGAAATTCCGCATACTAAGATCATGCGTCTAGAGGTGCCTAACCCAGAATGATAAACCCATTTTTCTTCAAACTAACGACTTTAAATAAGCGCTAAGTGGGAGGTAACCCACTAATAATAAAAAAAACAAATTTTTTTATATCTATATATATATATTTATTGATATATAACAAAAAGAATTATATCATAAATAATAATAATAAAAATAATAAAATAAAACTAAAAGAAGAAAATATATCTAATAACTATAATTAACTAATTAATAATAAATATATAATTATTTATGCATTGACAAATTTCTTAAGTTAATGTGGAGTCACCGAAGAGACCATCGATCGACGACCCTATCGGACCGTCGATCGACAATCGTGTGTCGAGTGGGTTAACATTACATGACCCCAATTCATAAATAACTTTTCTCCAAAACCACCAAAACCGCCAAAAGCACACACTCGATTTCTCTCCCAAATTTTGGCCGATTTTGCTTATTTTTGAGTCTAGATCAATCGATTTTTACCCTTTCTACCTGTTTAGTTCGTTCAATCACTCAATCATCAAGGTATATTTTCCAAATGTCTTAGTTTAGGGAAATTTTTAGGGTTTGAAGAAAAATCAAATCTTTTGTGGATTAGCTCGGAATTTAGAACGTTTTTGGGTAATGGAATAATAGATTATGGATTATCTATCATCTTTACATATGATTTGAACTATTTGAGTTTGTTCCCTTTGATTTTCGTAACCCCTGATCCGCCATCGACCGTTGATCGATGGCCATGAGTTGCCATCGATCGATGGCCATGAGTTGCCATCGATCGATGGCCATGAGGCTTTGTCGATCGATACACATGTGGTACCATCGATCGATGGTAGGTATTTTTATCTCGACATCAATACTGATTCTTTGTTTTATTTCATTATGAAGATGGAGGAGAGGTGCACAAAAGCACGATAGGTTGCTCTAGTTCTCCACCACGTGGTCCTCCGAGACCCTTTGCCCAAGGAGGAGGAGGCCTTACTTGTGATATTCGAGGATTATCCCAACCCTCAAAAAGTGGTGGTATCGAGGGAATGCACACATCGTCCTGTACGCGAGGAGTGGGAGTATTTTGACAGCCTCTACTACAACTCTTGGCATAGCGTTACCATCGAGCCCACCAAGTTCGTCGATAAGCGAACTCTAAAGACAGATGGTGCATGAGCTTGGACTGGGCACCATGGCTACTAAGCCAAATCCTCTGTATCCCGACCTGGTCCGACTGTGCATAGATACGGCTCAGGTGCTCTACAAGAGCTCCAGGGTGAAGGTGGCGCATGAGGCCACCATGACTTTTCTCATCATAGGCATCTGGTACCGGATTCCTATCCCACAGCTCTGTGAGATTTATGGCTTCGACATTGGTACCAGCGCCTTTTCAGTTGCTGCTTTCCCTGGTCTGCGTACCTGCTGGGGCCTCATCGGGACATGCCATTTTGACTCAGACTCAGCCACTCAGACAGACGTCCGTCACCCCACTCTGCGCTATTTCCTGAAGGTCCTTGCCAATACTCTATTGTGCAAGATGGAACCCAACAAGGCTAGGGTTCAGGATCTGACATTGCTGTACTATTCCTTCAGGGAATTAGTTGGGCTAGACGACGAGGTCTTTCCTCCACCTATGAGTGATCAGCAGGTGAACTTGGGGGCCATATTTTCTGAGCACTTGGTGACCTTGAAGGACAAACCCTTCAAGGGATCTGGCTCGAAGAGGGAGACTATCGGGAGCCTCTTGACACCTATCTTCAGCTTTCTTTGCATTAGCTTCGAGGGAGCCTTGGTTGAGAGAGAGCTGCGATTCATGGATGAGGGTCACTTGACGAGGACCTAGTGGCTGAGAGAGGGACACTATTGGTCCTTCGTGGGGTATGAGGGGCCTCAGTTGATAGAGCTCCCAGCGCACGAGGTGACTGACTTTGTTGATGATCCCAAGCGCCTCGCCTTCCGACCAGCAGAGCAGCATCTCCACACGGCACCTCTCAAGGTCAGATGCAGAGGAGGTCTCAGACCAGCCCACCCATTCGCAGCATCCGCATCGGACGCACCAGCACAGCCACCTTTATCTCTCCCAGCTTTCCCTCAGATCCCAGAGATCCCCATCCACGACCATGGTGCCTTCCGGCGGGTCGTAGTGGACGCACTTAGAGCGATATGGGCCAGAGTGGAGACGATGTCTCGGTGCCAGTGTTTCAGCCGTCCCCGGACCAGAGTCAGATCGCCACGGGGAGCAGCACCACAGCACCAGAAGCTTGATACGGATACCTCAGACGAGGAGTAGTCCCTTTGATACGCCTTCGTATCTTATTTCATTTTATTTTCAGACTTATATTAGTATTTCTTATATTTTTATTGTTGCATTTGGATTTAGACTACTTATTTATTGCTGTTTGGATGTCATTGACGTGTGCTTGAATGTCTAACAGAGCTAACCCAAAGAGAGATGATCAGAATTGAGAGTAGACACACACGATTAAGTCTGTCAGCTTAGAATCGATCGACGCCTCCTTATTGTTGTCGATCGATGGCAACCTAACAAAGAGTAATGAGTTTTTGAAATTATTTATACTACTACTTATTTCAGTTTTATTCTATTTTTGAAGGTTTACCCGATAGTTCGAGCCCACCATCGATCGATACCACCCATACACCGTCGATTGACGATGATGGTTTACCATCGGTCGACGGTCACCTACTGCCATCGATCAATACTCCTAACAGAGTTGGTACCTTCGACGATCTCTAACATTGTTTCCTTATGAATTAATTTCTCCTACACCAATCTGAGACAGATTACACTGGGGACAGCGTAATTAAGTCTGGGGGAGGTTCAATAATGCTATTTATTTATTTTTTGAATTGCATTTCTATAATTACATAATTTTTTCTACAATTTTTGAAAAAGTTTTTATTGAGTCAAGAAGGAGACTATGATCAAGACTTATTATTGACTAACCACATTTTAGCACCATTCTTAGAAACTTATTTGCAGAGATTACTAGAGATACCAAAGTGGATCATCATGCCACTATATCACACTTGCTTAGAAAGTTTGAAGGAACCAAAGCTAATTTCCAACACTAATCCTCATATTATTTGCTTGCTTTGGGGCTTGGTATGCACTAGATCAGATTCCTTCTGCAAGTCTGGAGGTACAAGTCATTGTACCGTTGGTTCCCAACTCTCTCTCTCTCTCTCTCTCTCTCTCTCTCTCTCTCTCTCTCTCTCTCTCTCTCTCTCTCTCTCTCTCTCTCTCTCTCTCTCTCTCTCTTCAGAATCTATTTAAGTATTAAAAGATTTAGATGACTTCCCTAGATGCAGAGGGGTAGGTACATTACCGATGATCCTATTATTCTAATTCGAAAGAACGATCACACATTACTGATGACCCCATTATTAGCATACATCTTTGTTAAGAATAAAAAAACGAAAATGAGATGGCGATATGGACTGCATCAGAATCATTGTCCATTAAGTTTGAGATCCAAAAAGATTCAGAGAAGAGAGAGAAGAGGGAAGAAAATGTTCAGAGAAGATTTTTTACCCAGTTCTCCAGATTTGCAGAGGTAAGAATCCATGTATCCTTTGATCGATACTCCCAAGGTAAAGTCTGCACTTTTATTTTATGCAAAAATGGATTCAGTAGAGGGGCGAGTAAGACTAGTATTCGTAAGTTATTGGTAGAATGGTTTTGGTTGCTATACTAGGATCGGGTATATAAAGTTCCTCTATGATTGACTTGATAGGATGTGGTTGCAACAAAGTAGGGTGACAAGTATACTTAGACATTATGTGAGTCTCCGCTTTTCAAAACCTCTTATACAGGCTTTATTTTCTTGAGGACAAGCAAAAGGTTAAGTCTGGGAGAGTTGATATACCATGGATTTTACCTATAATATATAGAGTACTTTTAGAGTCTTTTATATGCATTTGGTACTGTTTTAGAGTATTTACAGGTTCAAGTACTCATTGGAAGCAATTGGAGCTTTTGGGCTATTTTGGAGCATTTAGGGTTCTCAACAGAAACTCAGAGTAGGATCCAAATTTATGAAGGGACCATCGATTTATGTCACACACTGTGCATCGATCGACAGCCAAGTCGACAGCAAGATTGGTCAATGCTTGAGAAATTTCAAGTTTTACCCAGAAGTTTCATTATTTGCAAGACAAGTCCCTGGCCAAAATTTAGAATATTTATTAGGGTTTTCTATCTTAGTTTTAAACTAAGTCTGGGAGATCTAAAAAAGAGTTGTCTTCAAAGTTACACAAGAGTTTGAGAATTAATAGTTATAACACATTGCTACATCTAATGGAGACAAATATATGATCATCATTACAGAGAAGATCTTGAATTCCTTATCTTTTTACTCAGTTTATTTTATGCAATATATTCAGAATTTATTCATGTTCTTTATTGTTATGTCTGAGTAGTTCACTGTTAGATTTAGGGTTATTCAATGGTAATAATTTATTGCTGATTTTGTAGAATTGTTAGGGTGATCCTCTTGGTTCTTTGTTTAATGTATTCTTAATGCTAAGTTGAACTTTATCACCTCAATCTTAGAAATTAGGGTTCTATAGCGCAACCGCTAGTTTGATTATAACCTGAAATCTATCTTAAACAATCTAAATAACCGGTAACAAACGAGAGTTGAATTGGAAGTTTAGAGAATCCATCAAACCGCGAAACAAGTACTGTCTAGAATGACCATCGATCGACACCACCTATTGGGCATCGATTAATACTCAGTTGAGATGCACAATAGTGATCTACTAATCCCTAAAGTTTGAGTTAAGAATAATGCTTAATAAAACCCTAGCTATCTATAAATCAATAGTATCTTATAATACCTAAGATGTTACACATTACTGCTTGAAGTTACACGTAACTATGCTGGTTGACATTTAACTCAACATAGATATATAGCATATTTTCTTCAGCACAAGAAGATGACAAATGCCAATTTCTTTTCAACTCCAAGGTGTCCGACGAAACCACTCACTCTTGACAGAGTCACTGCTCTAGACAATTCACAAGAATACAGGGTAGTAGTCATAGTCTTCAATATCTCTCTTTAAATCGATCTGATATCTCTTTTTGTGTTAGCAGGTTATCGCAGTTCATGCATAGACCAACAACGGATCACTAGACAGCTGTCAAACACGTGTTTCCTTATCTCTCAGGAACACAGTAACATGAAGTTTTCCTGCACAGCAACAACACTCCTACTCTTCATGCCTTCAGCGATATAGATTGGGCAGGAAAAAAAGATGATTATAAATCCACGGGGGCGTACATAGTTTATGTCGGTCAACAACCAGTCGCATAGTGATCAAAGAAGGAAACAGGTGTGGCACGTTCGTCTACAGAAGCTGAATATCGGGCTCTAGCAAACACAACAGCATATGTCGCTTGGACTCTTTCCTTGCTCGCAGAGTTAGCCATCAAAGTACCCTCCACACCAAATATATACTGCCACAACATTGGCGCCAACTACTTAGCTGCAAATCCGGCGTTTCACTCTCGCATAAAACACATTGTTTTGGATTATCATTTCGTTATAGGCTACACTCAAAATGGCCAGATGAGAGTCTCCCATGTTCATACAGCTGATCAACTTGCAGATGCTCTCACTAAGCCACTGTCTCGAGCTCGCTTCGACACTCTAACTACAAGATCGGCCTCTCCTCCGGAACGTTCGTCTTGCGGGGGCGTGATAAGATATAAAAATTCAATCATTCATTCTCTGTAATTATGCCATTACATATTCCCTTTCCATCTCTATATATTCAATTCCTCTGTATATAAACAGAGCCAACACTATCAATAATTAATATCCTTTCACATAATCATTATCCTAACCTTGCAAAGGTAAAAGAGGAACCTAAGCTTGACCATCCACTAAAACCACCAGGAGAAACAGAACAAGACAATAACTCATATGAACAGAATGAGAAAGTTGAAAAGCTTCCAAGAGACAAGGGGTCGCTTGTTGTTGCCATTGATAAAAGCATGGTGATTAAATTACCTGAAAGGCTATAAATATGGTTAGTTTTGTACCAGCTCTCTCTCTCTCTCTCTCTCTCTCTCTCTCTCTCTCTCTCTCTCTCTCTCTCTCTCTCTCTTTCTTGTTTGAACCGAGTTTTAGACAATACGACTGAAACTCGACGGTGGGTTTGTTGCAAGAGAATTTTATTTATATCGAAAGTGTGTATTACAAGCGAAAGTGACTAGTGCTCTCTAAAGAACTGCCCCCTTTCAGTTGGCCATCTTGTCTCCTTTTATAAATATTTTAGGGTGCCCTAATTGTATCAACCCTTGTTGGGCCTTTTACTCGTCGGGCCGAGCGTCCAGGCCAGGGAAAAGAGTCTTCAAGCTGCCAATTCTCGATCCACTCAGTAAGCCGACTTGAAATAGTCTTTCCCGGCTAAAAGTACTCAACAGCCGAACCACTTGCCGCTATTGTCAAGCCGAGCCGACAAGACAGCTTGCCGATGGGCCAAGCCGAGTACTTTGTGGGCCTTAGGGGGGGGGGCGGGTGAAACCCACCTCCTACAATAATTCCCCCCCTTAGTTCACTTATGTTCGGTACGATCTCAATGAATTGTTTGAATTATGGTCCATGAGTACTAGGTTTGCCAAGAGAAAGGTTGAAGGGTGTATCCCCCTTCCTTCGTGCAGCTTTCATTCTCCTTTACGCCGTTCGTCGCTGACGCGATACAGACGTTGGTGATCCCGGTTGGTCGGTAGGCTGAAGGCTGGAGAGACCGCGAGAAACTGAAAGGTCATCTAGTGGAATGGGTTTGTAATGGGGCTTAGGCCCATTTATGCCGGAAGTCGAAGGGTCCCGAGTTTTTGGGAGCACCGGAGGGCTCTTAGGGCCCAATTAATATTTCCTAGACCTAATTATTGCGCCTTCAGAACACGTGCTTCCCATTTTCTTATAAATAGGAGATCTCCGCTATCCTCCTCTCATTCTTCTCTGCTCGCGAAGGGACTTTCTCTCTCTACTCTCTACTTCTCTCTCTATATTATCGTTGTAGAAATCAAACTTAAACAGAGGATCATGGCACCGACAAAAAGGCTATCCCGAGAATAAAGAGGGAAGGATATGTTTGTGTCTCCTCCTCCTATCGAGAATTTGCCAGTCGGAGAAGAGACGCTCGATGAATTTGACCTCGTGCATAGGATGCGATGTGGACACATTGAACATGGACTTGGCGAAGAGGATGTTAGTCGCTGATGCGGAGCGGCTTTTCAGGGGTGAGGATGATGGAAACGACGTGTCTGATGTTTCCGTTGAATCGGACGATTCAGACGATCGCGGGATGTGCCCTAATTTTGTTCCGGTGCGTTACTGCCCTGGTGGTGTTTTCGTCGATCTTCCGGCTATCCCCACCCCCATAGTCTCCGTCCTGCAGAGGTGGAATGCCAGTCTTGGAAGAACGTTGGAGAAACGAGATCCACTCCGGGTAGCGTGAAGAAACTATTGCGGGAGTGCAACGCGGTGGGCATCATGTTTCTCATACCCACGCACACCTAGAGACCCTGGTCACCACCTGTAGGCTATCAGTTCGTCTACGAATCGTACTTCCAGTGCGACACGAAGTTGTGGTTCCCCATCCCGCGCCTTATTACGTCCTACGTGTTTCGTCTGGACGTGGTTATCAACCAGTTCATCAACGGCGTGTTCCGCATCATGGTAGCGTTACTGGTGATGGCAGCCGAGATTGACAAATCTCTGAGGGTCCGAACCTTCGAGGAACTATGCTTTATAAAGCCGATGGCAGACGGTCTTTTCTCGGTGAAGATGAGGCCGAATTACAACATCCTAACTTGTCATCTGAACAAGACCCCTGACTGGCAGCGTTGGTACTTTAACATAAAGTCCGAGAGGTTCGCTTTTGAAGAACCGCCGAGCAACGACTCCAGGGTTCTCTGGAATTGACGCATTGGTAGATAATTGCTTACGAATAAACGATTATAACGCGATTTTAACCGATCTTCTTTGTGATGCAGTTGATCATCCGAACATGATTGACTATCCCGAAGGTTTTTTTGACAACGCTCGAGCTTTAGCAGCGCTAAGTCACCAACGTTGGGCAGAGATCAGTGAAGAGAGGATTCGTCAAGCTTTAAATCGCATCGCAAAACGTAAGTCTCTCTCATTGGTCTTTTTCGATGGAATTTCTCCCTTGTTTGCATTTTTCTCGTACTGATTTTGGTCTGAAGCAGGCGACTGGGTTTCTGACTTGCCTGTCCAATTTTTCTCGGGTAGAAAGCATTTGTCACTTTTCACAAAAGGGGAACAATAATTAGTGACGAGGGCAAGGAAGATGAAAGAGTTGCCGGACTTAAGTTCTGTCATAGAATATCAACTAGTCGCGCCTCGGACTGGGTTGATGTCGGTGATAGAAGGGATGGGGCTGGATGAATCCGTGCTTGTGAACTCTCAGTCCGTTGTAGATCGTCCTATCGCGGATAGTGAGGAGAATGTTGCTGCGCCAAGAACGACAAACGAGAAAAGGCATCGAGAGGAGATGCTCGTGGTTAAGGATCCTCCGGGCGAGGCAGGGGAGTCGCAGTCGGGAGGACACACTAGGAAGAAGAAGAAGAAGAAGAAGAGTGCGCGAGACTGAGCTGAATCTCGCACAAACCAACTTCCTAATCGTCGTAGCAACGAGACACTCGGACTGGGAAGAGGAGTCTCTACCGGGGAGGACGAGAGGGAGGAGATGGATTCTCTCGAGAAGAGTAAAGGTGCGCTCGTCCCTCAACAGGAGCGAGAAGAGCCAGCCTCCGACGAAGCAGCTAAGCTCAAGAGGAAGAGCAAGAGAGAGAAGAGCGAGTTGGGGCCCGAGACCCGCGTTTCGGAGGAGGTTGCTCCATGTGATTCCCAGATTGATGTGGGGATCGCTCGACTCCAAAAAGCAGGGCCTTCGATGGATAGGGATCCGCGGAGGCTTGTTACTCGGACCCCTAGGATCTCCTTCTCTGACCGGGTTTCTTTTTCATATGATGCCGAGACCCCGCTAATACTCAATGGGCCAGAATGCGCCAATCTGGTCCGTCAGATCAGAGGAGATCCTTGTGATTTGCCGCCTACCGACGAACTCATGTTCAGAGATGCGTATATCGACGCAGTTTGTAACCAATTGCTGGTAGGTTCTTTGTGATTTTAGTTTCCATTTGCACCTATCGCAGTAGACGCGACAAAATAGAGGTTTACTACCCCTTGTCTGACTATCTTTTTGTCGTACAAGCAGCTGGAAGTATGAACTTGCTGGTAGAGAAGTACGATACCGAGCTGAAAGCGACGTTCGCCTAGCTCGGAAAGGCCAAAAAGAAAGTGCGGACCAAGAAGAAGCGCATCGTCTCCTTGAAAGAAGAGGTCAAGGTTCTTTCTGGTGAGCTTTCTCGTTAACGAGAAGAAGCCGCCATTAGGGATAAGGCCCAGAAGGAGTGAGCTGATGATCTGGAGAGTGAGCTTAGGGCTGTCAAGGCATCCATGGAAGATCTTGACAGGATCTCTCGCCTTAGGAACTCTCGCAGCTTCGAGGTCACTCAAGAGAGGATCCGTTTGCAAACCGCCATGGTCGCTAAATGCAATCGCCGATTCAACAACATCCGTGATCGAGAATCTCGTTGTGATGCTTTTGATACAGCCCGATTCCTTTACAGCCAAGCTTTCAGAACGCGGAAATGTTTGCAGATGTTGAAAAGGAGGGGTGGCAAGATCACGCATGAGACCATGGATTTCTTTGCCACTCAAGAGGAGAAATTTAAGGAGGAAGCCACTCTTCTGGAAGTCGGAAGCATCCCCAAATCCGATCTTTCTCTATCTCCATTGGTCCTGGAATCGCCTTTCGTCGATGAGGGTCTTTTGGCTGGTCTAGATCCGTTCGGATCCAACACTGGTTTGATAGTGTTAGAATAAGTGTGTTTAGTGTCTGGTTTGTGTGTAGGAGATGAAGAACATGAAGAACTAGAGAGAAGGTAGAGAGAATTCGAGAGAGAGTGTAGAGAGAGAGAGAGAGACGAGAATAGATTAATGAGGAATTGTATTCCTTGCCTCAATAGTTTCTTAGGATACATACATAAATAGAGAAACAAGTTGACTGAGAAATGAATAAACTAATAGGTCTGAGCAAGGCAAAGAGCAGTCTGGACAAGGCAGATGGCTCGTCCAGCTTAGGTGAAAGTGACTGGTCCTTATGTCTCTCTCATCTGATTCAAACCTTAACTAAGCATGTGATCTTCTTCTGTCTTGACTCCAACGGTTCATTCTATCTTGCTGAAGCTTAGGCAGATATTTAAACAAGTCTTTCCCCGTTAGACTCTCCTCTTGTGTGTCGTGTAAGTCAAGTTAGGTCTAGGGTGTACGGACTGTACGGATCAGTTCACTCTTGATCATCCGGTATGCTTCTCTTGTCTTGGTCTCTTAACTCTTGCCATTCACTTCTTCATGTCAACACTGCATCCTCTTGTTTATTGCTTCATGTTCACACTCCCCCTGAAGCTTGACTATGGGAAACCAGTCAAGCTTGGATATCATGAAGCATTCCCTCATTAAAACCTTACTTGGAAAAACCACTAGGGATAAAAACCAAGCAAGGAAAAAGAGTAGAATACTTCATGGCAAGAGGATTAGTGACATGTGAGGTCTATGAGTCCAAGTCTAGGATGAATGGACTCACAAACCTTGCTGCTGGCTGCCTTAGTGAATATATCAGCCAGTTGATCTTCACTTCTTGTATAGCATGGAAGAATGACTTGATGTTCCACTGCTTGCCTGACCTTATGGCAATCCACCTCTATATGTTTGGTTCTCTCATGGAATACTGAGTTGGATACAATGTGTATGGCTGCCTGATTATCACAGTGCATTGTCATGGGTGTAGTGATCTCTATACCCAAGTCCTTTAGCAATCCCTTGATTCATATGAGTTCACTAGTTAGCTTTCTCATAGATCGGTATTCTGCCTCAGCACTTGAGCAAGATACCACCTTCTGCTTCTTGCTTTTCCATGTGACCAGGTTTCCTCCAATGAATGTGCAATAGCCTGTGGTTGATCTTCTATCAACTCTGTCTCCAGCCCAATCAGCATCACAATATCCTACAACTTCAGTACTCTTGTTGCACGCCATCCACACACCTTGACCAGGAGCCTCTCTTAAGTAACTCAAGATCCTCTCCACCATGTTCCAGTGATGGACTTTGGGGTCTTGCATGTGTTGACTCACTTGGTTCACAGCAAAGCACACATCTGGACGAGTAATAGTTAGGTAGATTAGCTTTCCAACCATCCTCCTATACTTCTTGACATCTTCAAAGGGTGTATCTTCAAACTCCCCCTCTCGCAGTACCTTGTAGCCTTCTTCCAATGGGGTTTTGGCCTGTCTTCCTCCAAGGTTTCCTGCCTCATTTAAGATGTCAAGTGTGTACTTCCTTTGGGATAAGAAAAGCCCCTCTCTAGATCGGCATATTTCAATCCCAAGGAAGTACTTTAACTCTCCTAAATCCTTAATATCAAATGCTGTTTTAAGAAAGGTTTTAGTTGAGATGATACCTCCCTTGTCACTACCAGTGATGATAATGTCATCTACATAGACAAGAATGACTACCATTCCTTGCTGGCTGGTTAGTGTGAAGAGTGTATGATCAGCTTCAGATTTCACAAAGCCTTTTCCATTGAGTGTTGTGCTCAACTTGTGATACCAGGCCCTTGGTGATTGCTTCAATCCATAGATTGCCTTCTTTAGCCTTAGAATATTTCCTGGTTTTACAAGACTCTCTAGGCCAGGAGGTGGTCGCATGTACACTTCATCTTCCAACTCTCCTTGTAGAAATGCATTCTTCACATCCATTTGCCATAGCTCCCATTCCAAGTTAACAGCAATTGAGAGAACAATTCTTATTGTATGAAGTTTAGCCACTGGTGCAAATGTATCAATGTAGTCCTCTCCATAAGTTTGAGTGAATCCCCTTGCTACTAGTCTAGTCTTCTTTCTCTCTGGTTTCCCATTTGCTAGATACTTGATAGTGAAGATCCATCTACTTGTTACTGCCTTCTTGCCTTTAGGGAGTTCAGCTTCATACCATGTATCATTTGCTATCATGGCATCAGTCTCTTTCCCTACTGACTCTCTCCACTCCTCATGTTCCATGGCTTCCTGATATGACCTTGGTATCCATTCTTGATCCAACTCACTGATGAAGGCTTGATGTTCTTCTGGATACTGAGCCATAGAGCATGTTGCACTGATTGGTTGAGCTACTGCCTCAGCATTGAAGTATACTCTTGTGTTGATCCAGTTTGATGCAGGATTCCTGATCCTTGTACTTCTTCTCAGAGGTTGTATCTGATCAGGTTCTGCCTCTGCCTCATTTGTTTCACTTGAATCTTCTGGTTGAGTCACATTTTCTGTATCTGATGGCAACTCATCTTGATCATGAGCCATTGAGTTTCCTTCAGGGTGTATTGTGTCATTGCCCCCCTCAGGATCAGGATGAGTAGCTTGAATGTTTTCCTCAGCAGGTTCCTCACCATGAGCTGATTCCTCCTTGTTCTCCATAGGTTCTTTTGGCAGATTGATGCCAAGATTCTCTAGAATCACCCTCAGGTTGTTGGCTCTATCAGAGGCAGAGTGAGATAGGTCCTTGAGTTCACTCCAACTCTTCTCATCATAATAGGCTTTTGATTCCACAAATCTGACATCCCTGGAGATCAGAACTTTCCTAGTGGCTGGGACATAGCACTTGTATCCCTTCTGAGTTGGTGAGTAGCCAATGAACATAGCCTTGGTGCTCTTAGCCTCCAGTTTGTTTCTTAGTTCACCTGGGATCAAAACAAAACACATACACCCAAACACACGCAAGTGATCTATAGATGGTCTAGTTTTGTTGAGTACCTCATAAGGTGATTTATCACTGAGGACTTTTGTGGGGATTCTGTTGATCAAGTAAGAAGCAGTGACAACTGCATCTCCCCATAGTCTTTTAGGCACATTCATGTGGAACATCATGCTCCTGGCCACCTCCATTAGATGTCGATTTTTCCTCTCTGCCGCTCCATTTTGTTGAGGAGTGTAGGGGCAACTAGTTTGATGGATGATGCCTTGTGTGGCAAGGTGTTGCGTGAAGGCTGTGCTGGTGTATTCTCCTCCATTGTCTGACCTAAAGATCTTAATCTTGGCATGAAAGTGATTAGCAACATAGCTTTGAAAGTTCTTAAAAGCTTCTAGTACCCTGTCCTTTGATTTCAACAATGTTAACCAAGTGTACTTAGATTTTTCATCTATAAATGTCACAAAGTATTTATGTTGTTCTCTAGATTCACAGGGTGCTGTCCAAACATCAGAATGAACTAGATCAAAGCAATTATCATATATGGTCATGGATTTAGGAAACACAGATTTGCAATGTTTTCCTAAAATACAAGCCTCACAATCACTTTTAAAATAAATACTAGGCAACATGATGTTCAAGGCACGAGAGTGAGGATGTCCTAGTCTAGCATGCCATATTACATCTTTAGGGAATTCAGAAACAGAGTTTAAAGCACAAGATAAATCAGAAGCTAGCATTGTGTTCTCAAGTAAGTACAAGTCTCCCTTGGTTCCACCTTTGCCCAGCAACTTACTAGTCTCAATATCCTGAAAATAAACCTCATTAGGAGTGAATGTAACATGACAATTCAAGTCAGAGGTGACTTTCTTAACAGACAGAAGGTTAGATGCAAAGGTTGGCATATAGAAAGCTTTAGACACTTTATCAAACAATTGCAAATCACCTATACCTTTTATTGGTACCCTATCACCATTAGCTATCATGACACTGCCTAAGGCTGGTTTTATATTGGTAATCAGGTTTGAATCACTAATCATATGGTGTGATGCACCTGAATCTATTACTAGAGGTCTAGCAGTGTCTAATCTATTCATGGAAGTACCAGCAATGTAAGATGCATTAAGAGAGATACCAAGGGTATTAGGGATACCAGAGTTTTCTTTTAAAGCCTTGATGAGAGCCTCTAGATCAGATCTTTTGATAGTCTCATCCTGATTAGTCCTTGCTGTGGAGTAAGAGGAAGTTGTCGCCAAGGCCTTTCCCATACCAGTGTTGGAGCACGTTGAGAGGCATCCAGAAGGAGTCACTGGTTCAGCTCCATCATTTGAGAAATGAGCTCTAGCCTCCTGGTACTGATTCCTTGGTTCCTTGAACTTGTTTGGTTTCAAATGAGGATGGAGTATCCAGCATTTGTCCTTCATGTGACCCTTCTTTTTGCAGTGATCACATATTAAGGTCTTCCTATCATCATACTTGTAAACCCCTTTGTTTGCTACTGGTCCCTCAGCTTGATTGCTCATGACCAGCTCACCTTTGCCTCCAAATAGACCCAGGGATCCTTGCTCCTTTTGTATCTGAGCACAAACTTCTTCCAAGCTTGGGAGCTTGTCAGCTCGCAGTATATGTTTGATTAGGTCATTGTAGGTTGGACTGAGGGTGAGAAGTAACCCAAAGACCTTATCCTGCTCACGCCTCTCATTCAGAGCTGCTGGTTCAGTTGTGTGTGGTCTGAGCATCTCCAACTCAGCCCAAAGGGACCTGAACTTGCCAAAATGAACCGTGAAGTCCACATCTTCTTGACTAAGAGAGTTGATAGCCTTCTTTACTTCAAAAACTCGAGTAAGGTTAGAGATATTTCCATAAACCTTGTAGAGAGTTTCCCATAAGTCTTTGGAGCTTTCACAGTATGAATAAGCTTCCAAAATGGCTGGATCTAGAGAGTTTTGGATGAGAGAAAGCACCATGAGGTCCTCCTGAGCCCATTTGCCTTCATCCACCACAACTATCTCCTTTCCATCTTCTCCTTGGATGGTCTGTTTTGGAGCTTCTCCGGTTGAGACATGGCTCCATAAACCTCTTCCTCCAAGGGCAGTCTTCACCAATCTGGACCATAGAAGGTAGTTTACCCCCTTCACAGTCACAGGGATGGTCGCAAGTTTGGTGTTCTCCATCTTCTTCTGCTATTAACCGCTGGGTAATAGGGTGAGCCTTGAAGAAACTCGACCAGAGAATAGAGCAGAGTGCTTTGCGGAAGTAGAGAAAGGTTTCAAGAGCTTTGTAGCTCTGATACCATGTTAGAATAAGTGTGTTTAGTGTCTGGTTTGTGTGTAGGAGATGAAGAACAGGAAGAACTAGAGAGAAGGTAGAGAGAATTCGAGAGAGAGTGTAGAGAGAGAGAGAGAGACGAGAATAGATTAATGAGGAATTGTATTCCTTGCCTCAATAGTTTCTTAGGATACATACATAAATAGAG
This sequence comes from Moricandia moricandioides, assembly GCA_905132885.1. Classification (NCBI taxonomy): domain Eukaryota; kingdom Viridiplantae; phylum Streptophyta; class Magnoliopsida; order Brassicales; family Brassicaceae; genus Moricandia; species Moricandia moricandioides. The sequence continues at coordinate 187,572 of CAJHQQ010000449.1, forward strand.
AAACAAGTTGACTGAGAAATGAATAAACTAATAGGTCTGAGCAAGGCAAAGAGCAGTCTGGACAAGGCAGATGGCTCGTCCAGCTTAGGTGAAAGTGACTGGTCCTTATGTCTCTCTCATCTGATTCAAACCTTAACTAAGCATGTGATCTTCTTCTGTCTTGACTCCAACGGTTCATTCTATCTTGCTGAAGCTTAGGCAGATATTTAAACAAGTCTTTCCCCGTTAGACTCTCCTCTTGTGTGTCGTGTAAGTCAAGTTAGGTCTAGGGTGTACGGACTGTACGGATCAGTTCACTCTTGATCATCCGGAATGCTTCTCTTGTCTTGGTCTCTTAACTCTTGCCATTCACTTCTTCATGTCAACACTGCATCCTCTTGTTTATTGCTTCATGTTCACAGATAGACCCTAGGACGGCCGCCAATCTCCAAAGTTCAGGGGGTTCCCTTGGGGCTCCTTCAGGTGGTGATGCTATAGTCGAAGTCTCCGAAGCTTCCGGGACCTCGGGGGGCGAAGGAGACTTCAGCCTAGGCATGAGCGATGGAACGACGCCTAAGCCGTTGGAGAGCGACAAGGCAAGGAGCTTAGGCACGGAGCTTGAAGAAATCCAGAGCGCCACCGTTCCTGAAATGTTGGCTACGGTACCGAAGGATCCCTCTGCTGAAGGATGATCGAGTCAGAGGCATTCTCCGCAGAGCCTCTTCTCCCCGCATCTTGTCGTTTTCTCGCTTTTTACCCTTCTCTTTCTTGTATTCCCTTCTTCGTTGTCTTAGTATTTTGAGGGCTTGTTGTATGTCGTAGACTTCCATCTTTGTAGGGTCCCCTTTTCTTTAATGGAAGTAATTTGAGTAGTCGTCAATTGAGCTGAATTTTTGAAGCCCGTCTTTTATCGAAGCAATTCGTTCAGTCGTATTACCGACCAGGATCATCGAAGTAATCCGTTTAGTCATTTATCAACTAGGATTTTCGAAGTACATTTTTAATCGAAGTAATCCGTTTGGTCGTTTATCGACCAGAATTATCGAAGTACATTTTTAATCGAAGTAATCTGTTTGGTCGTTTATCGACCAGAATTACCGAAGTACATTTTTAATCAAAGCAATCCGTATAATCGTTTATCAACTAGGATTTTTGAAGTATATTTTTAATCGAAGTAATCCGTTTGGTCGTTTATCGACCAGGATTATCGAAGTACATTTTTAATCGAAGTAATCTGTTTGGTCGGTATTCCGATTATAGGACTTGAAGGGAATAATGGTTCTCATTCCGCATTTGAAGTAATTTGTCTGCTTCCGGTTGGTCAAAGCTGCTGAGAAATTTTCAAAGGTAATGAGAATTGTTCCATGAACCGTTGATCAGTATGATACGATATTTGCCCTTGGATACGTGTCTGATTAGGACATATTCCTTTGGCGGGTGTGAATGCTGGTATACAATCCAGAGACTGGTGAATTTAGTCTTTTGCTTGGTTGTCAGCATCGTTGGGCCGAGTAAAAGTGACTCTTAGGAAAGGAGGATGTACTCATTTTTTGTCGGATCACCTCCAACTTTTTCTCGAAAGGGTTTGGGTGGTGGTTATAGCTGGAACCCAGAAGAGGGGCTGCCTACGTACCCTGGTATGGGATCAAGCCATTCGTAGTTCATTTTTAGCTGAGTAGAAGTGGCCCTGTGGGCGCATTTACTGTTTTTTTTGTCGGGTAAAAGTGGCCTTGCAGGCGCATTTACTCGTTCTTTTTTTTTGTCGGATAAAAGTGGCCTTGCGGGCGCATTTACTAGTTCTTTTTTTTGTTAGGTAAAAGTGGCCTTGCGGGCTCATTTACTCGTTCTTTTTTTGTTTGTCGGGTAAAAGTGGTCTTGCGGGCGCATTTACTCATTTTTTTTGTCGGGTAAAAGTGGCCTTGCGGGCGCATTTACTCGTTCTTTTTTTCTTGTTGGGTAAAAGTGGCCTTGCGGGTGCATTTACTTGGTTTTAATTTTGTTTTTTTACGGATAAATGTGACTTTTGTGCCATTTACTCGTAATACTTTTTAAGGTTTTTTTGAGTTCCATGAACGTGGCATGGGGTCGCCTGTTGACGTTTCCAAACGATAGACACCAGGCTGGACGACTTCAATGATCTTGTAGGGGCCTTCCCATTTCGTCCCTAGCTTGTCTGCCTTCCATTCCTTAGTGTTTTGGAATACCTTGCGTAAGACTAGGTCTCCGAGATCGAGAGTGCACGACTTAACGCGTTTGTTGTAATAGCTCTCTATCTGATGCTGGTAGTTCTGGATTCGCAGGACAGCTTGATCTCTCTTTTCTTCGATTTGGTCCAGGGCGTCAATCAGCATATCGCGATTGAGAGTATCAAGATGTGGGATTTTACTGCACCTCAGGCTTGTAACGTTCACTTCGGCTGGTGCCATTGCTTCGACCCCATATGCCAGGGAGAAAGGGGTGGCTTTCGTCGCGCCCCGGGGTGTTGTCCGATGTGACCATAGAACTCCGTCGAGTTCGTCGGCCCAAGCCACTTTTTTAAGTCGAGGCGTTTTTTGATGCCGTCAACGATTAGTTTATTGGAAGATTCGGCCTGGCCGTTACCCTGTGGATATCGGGTGTCGAGGAACTGAGGCAAATTCGCCATCGTTCGCAGAAGCTTTTGAAATTCCCGACATGAATTGAGCGCCATTATCAGTGACATTTTTATATGGAAAACCATGTCGGCAGATGATGTTTTTCCAAATGAAACGTTGGACTTCCTTGTCGGTAACATGGACGAGTGCTTCTGCTTCCACCCATTTTGTGAAGTAGTTGGCTAGGACTAGGACAAATCGTCTTTGTCGGGAGCTGGGAAGGGGTCCGATGATATCCATCCCCCATCGCATGAATGGGTAGGGAGCCGTGGTCGTCCGTAATAGTTCGGTCGGGCGGTGGATGTTGGGAGCGTGTCGTTGACACATATCGCAACGCCGTGCGTATTCTTCGCAATCGGTGTCATAGTCGGCCAGTAGAAACCAAGGCTCTTAACTTTGAGGGCCAGGGCTCGTCCTCCCAAATGATTACCGGCGGTGCCGTCGTGCGTTTCGGCCATTACCAGCCGAATTGCATCGCCAGCAATGCATTTGAGCAGTACCTTGTTTGCGGTCCATCGGTGTAATTCCCCGTCAATGACGACATAGTGTGCACTACGCGCTTTAAGTCGTATAGCCGCCCACTTCTCTGAGGGTAGCGAGTTATGTTCAAGGTAATCGATGAACTCGGTCCTCCAGTCGAGGCTGGGTTGTTCCTGATTTTGCTCGGTAGTCAGGTTATGATCGTCATTGGAGGCTTCGGTAATCGAGGTGATCAGGTAATGTCCTTCATCGGGCAAGTTGATACTCGGTCTCTCGATACGGTGAATTGGGATTGTGCGCTTAACTTGGTCGCGAAGTTTGCTTTCTAAGGCGGCGAGGGCGTCGGCGCATACGTTCTCCCCCTGAGGGACCTTTGTGAGTTTGAAGAATTCGAAATCGTTAGCGAGTGACTGGACCACTTTGAGATAGGCGTCCATTCGCTGGTTACGTGCGTCGTAATCGCCGTTGAATTGGCTTGTGATGAGTTGGGAGTCGCAAAAGGCGCTTAGTCGCTTGGCTTTCACAGCTTTGGAGAGTTGAAGTCCGGCAATGAGGGATTCGTATTCGGCTTCATTATTAGAGGCGGCGAAATCAAACGCAAAAGACTGTCGAATCAGTTCGCTGGTGGGCGACTGAAGCTGCACCCCGGCTCCAGACCCTTTGATGGTGGAAGAGCCGTCGACATGCAAGATCCAGTTGCTGTTCGGGAGGGTTAGGTCTTGCTCGAGCTCTAGTGGTAGCTCGATTAGGAAATCAGCTAGTACCTGAGATTTGGCGGTGGTTTGGTTCTTATCAAGGATATCAGACTGGTTGAGTTTGATCGCCCATTTAGATAGACGACCAGATCGGGTAGTGTCCTGCATGATGGTGCGCAGTGGTTGGTTCGTCAGTATCACAGTCGAATGAGATTGAAAGTAAGGCCGGAGTTTTCTTGTGGAGATGACAACCGCGAGAGCCATCTTCTCCAAGGTGGGTTAGCGAGTTTCGGGGTCAGTCATACGTTTGCTTGTGTAGAAGATAGGTCATTGTTCGCTGCGGTCATCCCGGACGAGGACGCTGCTGACGGCTGTCGGAGAGAAGGCGATGTAGAGCGAAAGGATATCACCATTCTCGGGCTTAGACAGTATGGGGGGGGGGGAGTTAGATATTGTTTTAGCTGTGTGAACGCCTCTTCGCATTTCTTGTCCCAGGCAATTTTTTTGTTGCCTCGCAACAAGTCGTAGAACGGGAGGCATTTGTCGGTGGATCGAGATATGAATCGGTTCAGTGCCGCAATCCTACCGGTTAACCTTTGAACTTCCTTGCTATTTTTTGGCTGGGTAGATCGAGTATGGCGGAGATCTGTTTGGGGTTGGCTTCGATTCCCCTCTGTGTTACGATGTAGCCGAGGAATTCGCCTGACATTACGCCTAAGGTACATTTAGCTAGGTTTAATTTCATGTCGTACTCGTTGAGCGTTTTGAAGCAGCTCTGCAGGTGTCCCAGATCGTCTGTCGCGTGGAGCGACTTTACCAGCATATGTGAACAGAATGTTTGTTGTATGTGATAAACACTGCTTTCTCGTTGTCGTCTGGATGCATCATTATTTGATTGTAACCGGAAAAGGCGTCCATAAAAGTGAGGAGATCGTTGCCAGCGGTTGACTCAATCAGTCTGTCGATGCGGGAGAGTGGAAGGACATGTGGCTTCGATGGGGTCTAAACGTCTCTTGAGATAGTGTTCTTCATTCACAGGCCATGGAATCCCATGACCACATCTTATTGCCTCAGACTTGGTCTGCAGAGGATAGGAAAGGGAGGTTTCAAGTTATTTGCATAGGTGACCACTTTGGCTTGGTACTCGACAAGAGGTCCATTGAGCGATTCACGAGCCATAAACGTTCTGTAAGCTTTCCGGGTACCTCCACCAAGTACAATAACTCTCACGATATCAACCAATTCAACAGTCTTTTCCTATATATATTTATATATATATATATATATATGAATGGAAATGAGAAATCCATTATGAAATTTATATATCTAATTAATCAGATACTATAACCTCAGTCTCGTTGAGTTTCTTAACACACAAGTTGGTAAGATTTGTTATCAACTCCCGATTAGTCACGTTGTCATTCACTAATGCTTCCAGATCTTTAATTGGGTAGTTTCTGCTTAGAGGTACATAAATAAAACCCTAAAATTAAAACGGATGATTTTTTTTTCCAGAGATTTCAGGATCGTTCTCTGAATCTGGCAAAATAAATAAAACTATTACCTTACTATCAAAAGCCATGCGCCTTTGGAGACTGCTTCCTTGCCACTGCTGCAGTGTTATGACATTTAGTGCACGAGCATGAAAACTTCGCCTTCTTGTTCTTCATCGTCAGTGCAGAGTCTTTCCAGCTTCTGGAACATCTTTCCCATCATCGCCTCTTCAACAGGTGACCTTGTTGCAACCCAAATTCCACAGCCTTTCCACGCCAATGGGTCAAATAACCCTTGATTGTAGCCTTTCATACGCGCCTTCCAAAAAACCATAGTTTCCCCTACTCAAGGATCACCTTTGGGAATTCGTCACCCAACTCGCGAAGCTTATCCTCATTACTCCGCAAGTCCCAGATCCTACCTGTTTAAGACACAAACAAAGTACCAATACTACTCTTGATACCAATTGCTTTATGTAAGATAAGAAAGCTAGTACTGATGTAGCAACACGAGATATTCTACGGGTTAACCAATTTCAAGAAATCACGACTATATTTATTCTTTTAAAAGCTCATTACACATTCTCTTAAAAGAAATAATCATACCAAGCTCAAGATTAACCTCGACCTTGTTTGCTAGTCTTACTCGTTCAGAGACTAAGACAGCATATGAACCTCCTAATCCTTAACGCGATGTAGATGCTTTGCTTCTCTGCCTTCTGTCGGATGTACAAACTCTCTATGTGCTAAACAGCTCTCTCTGTGTGTTAACCGGCAACACAGTGCACGCACTCCGCTTTTATACTATCTCTTTAGAGAATCCTACAAGACGCTTTTATATTATCTCTTAGAAGAATCTAGATCTAATCTATCTAAAATGGAACACTTTCCATTTATTTTACTTCACAGCGAATAAGCCATCTTCCTTCTTCTCTTTAGATCGATTGCTTGCTTCTCTCCAGGTCTTCCTTTAATACTGCCTCTTCATTAAATTCTTCCTTTAATGCATCGGTCTCTTGACACGTTGATTTCTCCATGAACCGTTTCTACTGATGTAGTAGTCCATGTCGACTTCATGACACTACTTCTGCTCTACTATATCATCGTCTTCACCATACATCTTCA